>JAPYZC010003868.1:0-12546 GCA_030522665.1 Ichneumoninae sp. A BG-2022a
CGAAATGCGTAATATAGTAATGTATCCTAAAATTGATATAATTCACGATTATAATTGAAACGAATTTTTTCCAATATTACTAAACTCTTTTTACGGTACATAGTGAACACCGGGAAAAGAAATTTGAGTGACTGGTGGATTATTCCGTCGTCACCACCATCGAAACCACCATTTAAAACGAATATCGTAGAGCCGTGGTTTGCGTAGTGATTCCAACAAAAAATGTCGTAAACTTTTTGCACAAAACCACCGTGGTGAAAACCACCGTGAAAACATGGTGATTTTCGCAATGGTCGGGTCTGCTAGGGAGGTAACTTTCGGATAGCGTCCAGACGGACATATGTAAGCCATTTAGATCACTTTCTGATTACTAATTTTTTTGTGCTACCTTGGCATCTACGAACCCCTCCCGACTGCATACTGCAGGAAAACTCGAAGGTCCCCATGGGGACCTGCCATTAAGGGGAAGTGAAATATCGCGGTTTGTAATGAAAACCTGTAATGAAGTTTTCTCGAGGGTGCTAATTTTTTTTTCGAGGAAAAAGCAAATTCGAGCCGAAAGCACACGGTAATTTCGCATCCGGCCCGAATCCATCTTTGTCTCAAAAAAAATTTGCACCATTGAATAACGTTAATTTGAAAATTGCAACTATCTCTCTCACACTCATGGCCCCGTCACGTGTAATATAGGTATCATACTTGCTTCAAAGGTATGAATAGAGTACTTCTTCAAGCGTCGGTAATTCAGCTTCTCCGGACTCAATCCTTCACCGTCGCTTTTCGTTTAGCCTTGCTTCATGAAAAGAGATTAGAGTTTTCAAGTAGTAAGCATTCGGGCCGGGGTTCCGAGAGGTGCGTATGAAATGTGAGTCCGTTGTTTCAGTATTTCGATTATTTCGGTATTTATCATGAAAATCATTATATTATTAAGCCTTTTGACTGTATTATGCAAACGTCTTGGGTGAGTCTATACGGAAATTGTATTTAAGCTCGGATATTCTATCTATTCTACATAAACGATTTCGCGCAGTAATGTGCTAAAAAGCCGTCGCAGAAATTTCGAAACCGACCCAGCGACTTATTAACCGATCGGGTAGGTTAAAAGTCGTTTCGCACTCAAGACGGCTGTTTGAAAGAAATGTATAATTTTCTTGCAGTATGCAGTGGGTAGGTGTTCGTAGGTAATGCGGGCGATGCGTGTGTCCATCGGGATTTTTATGTTTATCACAAAAATTATTGTACCATTAAACTTTCTGACTAAAATATGTAAACCTATAAGGATTCTATACGGAAATTTCATTTGACCGCGAATACCTTTGACATTTAATTATAAAGATTTCGGACTTAAACCACGCTAGAGACTTTCGATATGATGAGGTTGGTCATGATACACGTTTCGCATTCGGTGAACTGTCTGTCACCCACAGAGTCGACGATGGTCTCGGTGGCGCAACGTTCCAGTGTAATAAAATTTCAAACGCTCGGCGAGAGTATGTTCGGATGAAATGATTTCCGCGTCGCAGTACACAATGTCACAATTGTACAGACATAATTTTAGTGTCGTGTCACGGCGAGGAAGGGCCTTACAGATTTTATTGAAAATTTACAATTTCGAACTGACAAGAATCAGTAAAAGATTGTTCCCTCGGAATGAACGAGGTTATGCCGATGGGCGATTCACCGGAGTGTCGAACGCTTACAAGCTTAATTTCGTTAAACCATCGCTGTACCAATTGATCGAACGAATCGCCTCGAGGAACGACCGAACGCGCGGGAACGATGAAAAGAATCATAACGAAGGCTATGGGAATTTTGGCTTTTTACTGAGTAGCGTAGGTCTCGTAGTGGCCCTTTGCCAAGTCGCCAACATCAATAAAGGTGAGTGTCGACGGAAACGCGAGCGACAAGAGAGATTGAGGACATTATAGTTGACATTACAGAGAAGAGGTTCTTCAGAGCTGCTCAGTATGGAAATATTCTAGATTTGAAAAAGGTAAGCTTGACGCTGAGTCGTAGCAAGATGCACCGAGCTCTAATGCTTCGGTCTCTTATCTATATTACTGTTGCAGGCAATCTCAGATGGAGTCAACGTCAATGCAAGACACCAGCTTGGCTGGACGGCTCTACAGTGCGCAGCTATCAATGGCAAGACGGAGGTTGTATCATTTTTGTTGGAACATGGAGCGGATCCAAATGCAGGCGATGAGTTCGTTAATGTTTACAAAACCGCGATGGAGAGAGGTCTTCATTCTCTGGACGGTGATTGATCGCTCAAATTTTAACTACTCTTAGGATTTTTATTTTAACACCCGGAGTTAATAAAAATGAATTGAAATTTGTTTCAATTAAAATCAAGTATAATTAACATCGATTTTAATTCATTGAAATGAATTTTTATTGAACTTTTATTAAAACTAATTTTAATTATTTTTTATTAAAATTCATTTTAATTATTTTTATCGCGACCATATGAAACACCTCCCTCCCTATTCATCCAGGGCTCAGTCGGTATAAAAAACTGTACTCAACAGGTTCTCGCATGTACGCTAAAAAAAAAGTCACATCAAAAACGAATATCATCTTGCCTTTTCTTTTGATTGTGAATGCCAGAATCCATGATTATAGTTTTTATTACCAACCGTAGTATTGAACATACTCTTAAGGGTATGTGAAAGATGTATCACGTGACATGTGAGTGCCAGAGAGACGATGCATTTTTTGAATCAATGCCATTTATAACCGGTTGCCGTTTCAGATTAAACGGAAACATCATCGGACACGGCACTAAATTGTACGTCAGCTAATGCTTTGCTTTTTCCTGAAAAGTTTATGGTCTCTGAGTCGAATTCATTACAAATTTTTGTTACCGACCGAATCTTTTCACATATCCTTACAATGAATTTTTAATTAAACTAAAAGTAAAAAATTTCATTATCGACAGTTCTGATGAAACGGGAGGAGGAATTTTCGGAGCGTTTGAACAATAAGGCGACCTTCAAAGGTTTCACCGCGCTGCACTACGCAGTGCTCGCCGATTCCAAGGGCTGCATAGAGGCTCTGCTCGATGGCGGTGCGGATCCGACGATCGAGAACGAGAGTGGACACCGGGCGATCGAGTATTCCCGGGACGAGGAGATAAAAAACATTCTCACTCAGCGCGCCCTGAAATACGACGAGATAATGAAGGAAAAGGTATTGGATTTAACGTTGAAACGAACGGAGAAACGGAGAGAGAGAAAAAAAGATACGAAGGAGGCGATTGTCGGCAGGAAGCTGAGGAACGTCGACGATTTCCGTTGGAACAGCGGTTGAAGAAGAACATTGTCGGGCAGGAGGGTCCAATATCGATCGTGGCTTCGAGTGAGTCCCTCGAGAATTTAAACTCTATTGCGTTTTTCCTAATCATTGAAATTGTCGTTAACGAAACGCAGCCATCAGACGAAAGGAGAACGGCTGGATAGACGAGGAGCATCCGCTCGTCTTTCTCTTTCTGGGTTCGTCCGGTATCGGGAAGACCGAACTGGCGAAGCAACTCGCCGCTTATATCCACAAGAACAAGCCCGATGGTTTCATACGACTCGACATGTCCGAGTATCAGGAGAAGCATGAAGTTGCAAAATTGATCGGAGCTCCGCCTGGGTAAATTCCTGTTCCTTTCGACTCTCATGTGGGGGTTTGATATAATTTTTTTTTCTTCTGTATTTCAATATTACTTTAACGCAGATATGTCGGCCACGACGACGGCGGCCAGTTGACAAAGATGTTGAAAAAATTTCCGAGCGCCGTGGTGCTCTTCGACGAAGTCGACAAGGCTCATCCCGACGTGCTGACGGTCCTCCTGCAACTGTTCGACGAGGGTCGTCTCACCGACGGCAAGGGAAAGACAATCGATTGCAAAAATGCGATATTCGTAATGACGTCGAATCTAGCGAGCGAGGAAATAGCGGAGCACGCGATGCAGCTCAGAGCCGAAGCGGAGCGTTTGTTGACTCACAGACTGGACCAGAAGAACGACGGCGACGAGGCACCCGAGCACATCGTTATATCGAGAAACTTCAAGGATCAAGTGGTAAGTTCAGTATTTTTGTTGTTGGTCAAACTTTGACTAAAACGCATAAAATAAAAACCTTTTTTTTCGCAGGTCCGACCTATACTGAAACATCACTTTCGCCGCGATGAGTTTCTTGGTCGAATAAACGAGATCGTATACTTCTTACCATTCTCCCGAGCCGAACTGATAAAGCTCGTTGCCCGAGAGCTGGAAGCTTGGGCGGCCCGTGCCCGCGACAGACACACCATAGACCTCAAATGGGACCGGGATGTACTGTCCGCCTTGGCTGACGGTTACGATGTTCATTACGGCGCACGGTCCATAAAGTACGAGGTAGAGAGACGAGTCGTCAATCAACTAGCCGCAGCTCATGAGCGCGGACAACTCGGTAAAAGATCATTGAAAATAATCAAGGCTTCAAAATATTTTATTTCACTCGGTGCGAAAATGGCAGCTTTGCGCATGCTTCGCGTGCGTAAAACCACAATTTTCACACGTTGTGAAATAATAGTACATTACTCCACGAGGGTGAAAAACGTTTTTCTAACGAGTGTGAGTTTGCAGCACGAGCCGAAGGCGAATGCTGTAATCACACGAGTTAGAAAAAGTGTTTCGCACGAGGGATGGACGAAATTTTTCATCACGAGGTGCGAAAATGGCAGTTTTACGCACGCGAAGCGGGCGGAAAAGTGGCCGAGGTGTGAAAACGGGGTTTTTATGCATGCCAAGCATGCACAAAACCGCTATTTTCTCTCCGAATGATATAAAGTACTATTATTCTACCCCATTGTCCGATGTACGTTCTCATTAATTTATCAACTTTTTCTTCTTTTTAGGTAAGGAATGCTGCGTTCAACTCAAAGCCACGTGGCACGAGAACGGTGTGAAGATTGCTCTGTCCGTTCGTCCGCGGGGAGTCAAGGACTTTGTCGATATCGCAGAATCGGACAGTCTAATAAAGGACGTTAATTCTAAATTTTAAGTGTCGTTGGATCGATTCCACGTTCACTGTGAAATTAAGTCAAACGCCGTATTCTCGCCCTTCTGCCCTTTAAGAATTGTATTGACGATATGTGCATTAACGATTCTCAATGCAGTAGATTCCGTATCGAATGTGAATAAAAAGCGATGAAATATTTATACAGTATTTTATTTTTAATCGTTCCACCCAAAAACTTTAGTAACTAAGTTTAGTATATCAGATAAAAATATTAGTTCGACATAACATTCAGGAAACGTTATTTGTATTGTTGCGTCAATTACGAGGCGACGGTGATCAGAGGTACTTGGGCAAATTCGAAAAAAAATTGTTTAACTCTCGATGCCTTTTCCCGGAAAATTTGAAAAAAAAAAAATTCGTTGCCTCTCGATAA
This sequence comes from Ichneumoninae sp. A BG-2022a, assembly GCA_030522665.1. NCBI lineage: Eukaryota > Metazoa > Arthropoda > Insecta > Hymenoptera > Ichneumonidae > Ichneumoninae sp. A BG-2022a. Next base: position 5,425 of record JAPYZC010003868.1, read on the forward strand.
TGTTGATGAGCGATCATGATCAAGGACGTTCAATTTTTTTTTCTTTTTTCTTTTTGTGGTATTTACATTCAAAATATTTGCCATCTCTGTTGACTTCCTAAAGACGGAGCGAATTAGAATTTTCATCCACACAAGTGCCACAGTAACCTTTGCACTTTGGATGCAGCTAGCGTGTTTTAGTTTAAATACACAAGATTAAATCTCAAGTTTACCTTAAATACAATTGCAACGTGTTGTACAACGACACATAGTATAACATACTTTAAGCGAAAGTGCATCAAGTCCCTTGTGTTTTTTCCTTTTTTTTAATATTGTACATTGAATTAATCTTTGATATGTTGTTGTGGCACAAGCGTTGGTCGAAAATTAACACTTGTGTTGTCTTTTTCTTTTTTTGGTTCTCGTCTCCGTACGACTGTGCGAAATTCAGACTTGGATATGCGGCTCATAGCATACGCTCTCGATAAAGTTATTTTGACACACGTACACGCACACACACACAAACTTGTCGCTCGAAGCGTCGAGTCAACATCGATTTGCCTTAAGAATTACGATAATCGGGGACTTTTTCAAATTTTCACGACGCTCGCGTCTCGACGAGCCCGCGTATAAAGTGAGAGAGTCCTTCTTTGTTTCTTTGTAATTTCAGTTAATTTTTAACTACTGTAACGTACACACGACGATTACACATGCGCGAGCCAAAACATTAGGCCATCTTTTTTTCAATCGTTAGCAGTTCAATAAATGCGCGTCCAAACGAATGTTGGTAAAAAAAAATATATTCGGCAATCATAGCAGGAGAATAGTCGATACCGCGAGGTATTATTCTTCATTATTCTCTCATGACGATCGAAACTCGTGCCAGGCTTACTCGGGAGCTAGGCTGGCTGACACTTGCCGCCTAGTGCAGCGTATGCCACATGGCGATCGCTTTCCTCGGCGAATGGCTCATGTGCAACCAATGCTCTCGGCTCTGATTGGTCACGTCGGCTTCCGGAACAACGGTCGACGGAGTTGCTCCACCGATCGCCGGTCCGACGATGCAGGAACCGACAATAGCGTTTCCGCCTATCAATTCGCTGCTCGAGTCCAGGACGCAAACCTGAAAAATGAATTTCCTTATTCGAGTCGATTTTACGAGATCACACGAGAGCTCGTCGTTTAACTCGTGAGACGTGTCTAAAGATGTGCTGTAATGGTAATTTTTTGTAAGTGCTAATTAAGCATCTTTTTGATCCCAGAATATGTTTGATGTGCCATGACTGTCGTTTTGGTTCGGGAGCACAAACATGGTCAAAACAGCGAAAAACATCCCTGTAGTTGAGATTTGAGCGTCATTTTTGATATCACAAATTTGGTCAACTTTTTAGCAATCTAGGTTTATTTCAAACACATTTTTCTACCTCGTTGATTTCATAATCATTCGTATTTTCGTTTTTTATAAATTAATTCATCAATGAAGCAATATTATAAAAATCATAATTTTTTTTTATTAACGAGATTGGTACTTCGCTAAGGAGCTTGGAGCGCTTCACACTAATCAAATGAGTACTACATTTTTATAGTCCTTTATACAAACTTTTAGCCATCTATTGATCATAGTGGATGATTATTTATATCATAGCAGTTGTCATAATTTTTTTTTTACAGTAATTACAATGGATTTGCAAAAATCTGAACTGATTTGTATTTATTTTCGAAAAGATAAATAGTCGTCTAGTTAAAAAAAAAATTGTCCATAATTTGGATTCGATTTTGACGTCGTACGGCACATTTTGTTACTTGAAAGATACTCTACAAATTCACCATTTAGATATTTGATAGTATTTTCCGATTAAAAATTACAGCTGGTCGTGTATGGAGGAATTTCGACGATGGATAAACAAAAGGCTGTCATTTTTTAACGAAAAATACTATCAAATATCTAAATGGTGAATTCAGAGAGTATCTTTCAAGGAAGAGAATGTGCCGTACTACGTCAAAACGAACAATTAAAAATTAAAAATTATCGACAATTAAAAAAAACTGTACGGCAACGTACCTTTTCGAAAATTAACATAAACCAATTAATATTTGTTCAAATACATTGTAGTTAATGTTTTTATTAAGTTGAGGACGTCTGCTGTAATATAAGTAACCGTCCACTACAATCAATAGATTCGTAGAGTGTGTATACACGACTATAAAAATGTAACGCTCATTTGACTAGTGTGAAGCGCCCCGACCTCCTTAATTTTGAAGTTGAGTCTATGGTAGTTTCGAGAGTTAATGTCGCTCTTGTCACAATGCGGTAATTTCCGGACGGGTCGATCGACGGCGGACGTAGCTGCCAATTACAAAGAAATGGTCACAAAGTCGACGCCCATTTTTAGACGTGTCATCGAAGCGATTTGCCTGTTCGGAAAAAAGTCAATGGCCCACCTCAATGGCGGAAGCCGCGAGTGCGCCCGCGGTGACGTTGAAAGACATTGCCTCGTTCCAAACCGGACACCTTGTAGCCTTTCTCACCGCAGTCTTTTTCTTCTTGACCCTCTTGTCGCCCGTGAGCAGGCTTACTTTGACGAATGGGTCGAGAATCTCTTTGTCCTAGATGAGAATATCGAATCTATGAGTGTCGTACCTCGGAGATAAATTTAATATAGATAAGCGAGTTTTCTTATTAACCTGAGGTGGAAACAGATTCCTCGCTTTGAGAATGAGAACCGTTAGTCTTTCGGCACTCGGGAGATAGGAGAGCGACAACAGCACTTGCTGAATCTCTTCAGGAGGTTTTTTCTCGCGCGCTATCTCGCCCCACACCTCGATCGACGTCGTTGAGGAGATCAGCTCGAGCTTCTCCATCGCTACTCTTACCGAACCAACGACGTCGTTTCTGGAGAAGCGGTCGAAGTCAAAGACCTGCCAAGGGCACAGCACAGAAACCATTACTTTTCACCTCCCTTTTATCGTCCGGGTAGTAAATTTATCGATCGATAATACGATCGTTAAATAATATGCGTCGCCAATTGCCTGCAGAAGTAGCGTCTTCTCTTGGAGCTGTTCGTGGCTCACAGGAAACTTGAAGTGCTGATCGAAAAATGGATTGGGTTCGTTTCGGTGAATTGGTGTCTGCCTCTTTCTTGTGTCGACCTCGGGACTCAGGGAGAGTTTCACGTATGGATCGTTGAAACCACCCTGGTCGCTGCCGGCGAGATCGTGGGCCTCGATCAGATGAACGTGGAGGTCGGATCTATCGAAATCATACTTTACACGGAGATGGAGACGCCCGAGGTGCTTTCCCGTTCTTTCGGCACTCAAAAAGAGAGGGCCGTCCCTACGATGATAGAGATCGGGCTGCAGCGAACCCAGTGGCGACGACGGAGGCGCCGGACCTCCTTCGCTACTGTAATACACAAGCAAGGCGCCATTTTCAAAAAAGACAATAAAAAAATCAAAATAGTTGATTTATAAAAATTATAAAATTGATTCTTAAAAAGTATAAAATTGATTTTTAAAAAGTATAAAATTGATTTTTAAAAATTATAAAACTGATTTTTAAAAATTATAAAACTGATTTTTAAAAATTATAAAATTGCTTTTAAAAAATCATGTTGTTGTTTGTTTTTTTTTGTGGAGCGATACGAGCACTCAGTCCTGCTGGACCATTGTACATTGTATACATCCGACACTCACACCTGGAGGTATCGTGTGCGAGTGACCGATGTATATATCTGGAGCTACGTCTCGTCCATGTTTTTTTCCTTTCTCGTCGAAACATACGAAGCCGGGAATCGAATCGTCGACCTCCCGATGCTTAGGTCTTAGAGGCGAGCACGGTAACCACTAGACCAACGCACCGGTTTAAGAAATCATAAAACTGATTTTTTAAAAAATTATAAAATTGAATAAAAACAAAATTGGAGAATCCTACCTGACGGAGCTTCTTGGTGGAGGAATAAGCAGCGGTGAGAGACAACGAACTCCGGCTCTGGCGGCACCGATGGACGAGGATCCGCAGGACGAGCTCGTCCCGGTGGCCAACGAAGAGATGGAGCTTTGAGAAGGTGAACCCGTTCCGCTGTGGATACTTGGACTTACGGGACTGGCGCAGCGGGCGTCCAACGAAGACGCCCTCGCGGGGGACGGCGATCTTTCTCAATAAAAAAAATATATATATATATATTTTGATGAAAAAAACAGTGCATCGATTGGCATAGCGTTCTTCGTCCCCTTCGGGCTACCTCGGGGCCAACGAACCTTGAACTTTTCGCGGGCGGATACGAAAAAGCCGCGCCGTCGGCTGAATCGTGATAGCGGTGACGACCGTCCGGTCCGAAAGCCCTGATCTGCGGCGATGATCCACGCTGTACCGGCGGTCCAGAGGCTCCCTCCAACGAACTTTGCGAGCTGACCGATTGATTGCGCGCGAGGGATCTTCGACCTCCGCTTCCACCGCCGGAGCTCGGGCAGCTGCGGCTCTGATGGCCTGAGCTTCCGCCTTCCGCAAAATTTGTCGAATCACAAAAATCGTAACAACAATTGTTTATTAATCATAATAATTACTTACGTAATAACAATTACTTATTTACCGCCGATTATCGCACGTTCGCAATAAGAAATTTAACTCACCAGGCTCGCCGAGCATTGCGCTCGCTGACGGCTGAACGGCGTGATGGTCCTTGGCCACATTGAATTCCTGAAAACACGATCGAATTCTTATTTCTTCGTCGATATAATCTTGGGTGAATTAACCTACTGTGCAGTGTACCCTAGCAAGTTGACGGACGGCTGCTTTTAGGGGAAAAAAACTAAAAAAACGGACCGAAAAACGGACACGTCCGTTGGGGAACGAAATGGACCACAAAAACGGTAAAACGGAACGTGCGTTTGGATTGGTCCTTTTTCGGTTTCGGAAAACGAGGAAGAACCGAACATTTTTTATTAAAATTTTTGGCTAAGTTTTAAAAATTTTTTTGTTGTTTTGCTTTTAATTCTGTTTTTAATTAAATGACAGAATAAAAATACGATCTCGGTCCTTTTTCGGTTGCGGGATCCAAAAACGGACCAAAGCAAATTTTTCGAAAAAAACCGTTCGGTCCGTTTTCGGTTACCGCAACAGAAAAAAGACCAAATGACAACAAAAAATGTACAATCCGTTTTGTCGTTTTTTACGGTCCGTTTTTCGGTTCGTTTGCAGTCCATCAACTTGCTAGGGTAATACGTTTAAAAACCTCATTTTTTACCGGAAGATGACCGGACTCATCCAATCGAAAAATGAGATTTTCTAACCGAAAGTGACGTATTTTCCGTATGACGTCACTTTCGGTAGAAAAACGAGATTAACAAACAGGAAGCGAGGTTTTTCGCAAATGACGTGACTTCCGATCGAACAATGAGATTTTGAAACCGGACGTGACATATTTTTCGTATCACACAATTTCGTGCCTAAAAATGAGACTTTCAAACTGGGCGTGACGTGCTTCCGGTACGACGTCACTTCCGGTTGAAAAATAAGATTTCAAAACCGGAAATGACGTATTTCCGGTATTACGTCAATTCCGGTAGAAAAACTAATTCTTAATAGTAATTTGCGATACAAAGGCGTAAAAGCGGACTTTTTGGCTAAGGTTGGGAAGCGGCCGCACGAGTCGGATCGAGTGCTAAGTGCAACACACACGAGGCGAACCCGAGTGTGTTGTACTTAGCACGAGAGGAGACGAGTGCCGCCGCTTCACAACCGCCGCGAAAAGTCCGCTTTCACTCACTCGTATCGCATAATATTTTTTGTAACAAATGCACGAAGTGCCAGGTTATGTATGGCCGGCCGTGACACGAAGGAAAAACGGTTATCGGTATTTGCGACACGGTTATCGGTTTTTTCGACACGGTTATCGGTATTTTCGACACGGTTATCCTATTTTCGACACAGTTATCGGTATTTTCGACACGGTTATCCTATTTTCGATACGGTTATCGTATTTTCGATACGCCTTCTCGAAAAGCGCTCTTCTGTCACGGCCGGCCCATGCATAACCTGGCACTTTTCGTGCATGCGTTACAAAAAAACTTTTAAAAACTAAGAGTTTCGTAACAACATTTGAAAAAATGTTCTGGAGTGTATCTCGAATGCAGAAAGTAAAAGAAACTTGAGAATCCACCCTTTGAAGAGAACTTTTTTTGACAAGTATAAAGTTTTAAATACATCGGTTGGTTATTATGCATTTTTCTGAATTCAAAAAGGTGTATCACCTGTGATACATCGTACTTCGAAAGGTTGAGGTGAAGTGAAAGTCACGTGACGGGTCCAGGAGTGTGAGAGAAATAACTGCATTGGTCTCACGGTGGAGCGAGCGACAGCGTCGGAGATAGCTGCAATTTCGCAACCCAAAAATTTTCCAAGTCGTTTATTTGTTGGGAAAATGCTGAGAACAGCAAACTACAAAATTACAGCGCATAGTATCCCGTTCTCGTATTTTCCCCCAAAAAATAACCGTCTTAGAGAATTTTGGATTGTAATTTTCGTTACCGTCCGAGGAGTTGCACTTTACATTAAGGGCATGTTATACAAAGTTGGTCGGTAACAAGTCTGTTTCAGTATTTTGTTCGCGACTATTAATGTTTTGGACAAAAGCCAATTATTAGTTTTCATAGACTATGTTATAGATACATGAAAGCCTAATTTCCTTTTGTCGGAAATATTAATAGGCGCGGAGAAAACAGGGAAACCGTTTTTTTACCGGCTTAGTCTGTATCACATGCCTTTAAGGGGAAGTGAAATATCGCGGTCGGTAATGAAAATTGCGATGAACATTTCTCAAGGGTGCTAATTTTTTTGAGGAAAAAGCAAATTCCAGCCGGATGCGCACGGTAGGTTCGCATCCGGCCCGAATTCATTTTTGTCTCAAAATAATTAGCACTATTGATTAAAGTTAATTTGAAAATTGCAACTATCTCTCGCGTACGCACAGCTCTTTCACTTCCCCTTAAGGTAAAGGCACCAATGTTCGGACGGTTAAGAGCAGCCTAAGATTCCAGCAGTTATTAATTTATCAAGAACATTTTTTTCTTGAAATAACCGAAACCTATATAAAGCTGATAGTTTCTAGTTTCCAAAAGTCACCGGTTAATTATAAAAGGATAAAT
>JAPYZC010003869.1:0-11558 GCA_030522665.1 Ichneumoninae sp. A BG-2022a
ATTCGTGTGGAGGGGATAGGTCGTATGGTGTGCGCGGCGAGGGGCTGCCCACTGCTGCGCGTCGTACCAGCGTCAGGAACAATATAAAACAATCTTTACTATTTTTTATCTCCGAAACTAGATGGTGAATTGCCATACAATTTTTCGAGAAGGATCGTTAAACATCCAACTAATGTACAAAAAAAAATTATTGATATCGTGAGAAGGAATTATTTACGGTGATTGAGAAAGTAATCAAATTTGCACGACAGATTGGAAACGCCGTGTATAAGGATTTTTTCGAAAATCGCAAAAACTTGCGTTCTAGATGGTCAATAATTTTTTTAAAATGTACATGTTTTCGTGAAGCATTGAATAACAAACTGGTAAAGTTTTAACGATTTCGTATGAAAATTGTTATCGCGCGATAACTATCTTAAGTCCCCGTAAGTTCCCATTAGTGTCCGCATATTTCAGTAACTGCGATGAGCACGCTGGCGAGTTATGTTTGGTCACTAATCGCGCATAGATGCAACACGGCATAGGACACTGATTTAGATCGGCTTTAGATCGGTCACTATATGGGCTATATGACAAAATTGTAGGACGCTAATCGGATCCTTTACAGTGCGTATATTTCGAATTTACTATTTAAAAAATTGTCGAAAATAATAATATAATAATTTCTTTTTAGTTAAATGAGATTTAAAATTTTTCTGTAATACAAGTTATTTCAATACCTCCACTATTTTTAACAATCTGCTTTCAATTTCAACACCATGCAGAACTTAGGTGGTCAGTAATTGGGCCGTTGACCTTATAAAAAAAAAGAATAAAAAATGCTGTCTTACGAAGCAAATCGCTGTTGATGACCTGAGGAGTTTGACACCAGAGAGTTCTGTGTCCCGGTTTGGCGAGATCGGCGGTCGAGGGTGCGGGCATCGGGTCTTCCACCTGTTCGGCGTGTAACAAATTATACCGTTAGCAATTAGAGAAACTAAGAATTCTCTCTTCGATCCCACAGCTCCATGATAATCGCTAAGCTCGAGGCTTATTGTCTAGCCGACGCAATTTCGTACACGAACGCAGAGACGGTTATGTCATTGGAATTGCAGTTACGCCGTTGCAGTACGAGACGAGGAGGAGCGAAGTGAACGAAGCTGTGGGAACGTCGAAGAACACAATGATCATCCGCAATGTCATTTTTTTTTCGCGCTTCTTCTCCTGTCGCTATATTTATCATTACCTCCTCGTAGCCCTCGGAATCCGACTCGAAGGCGACCCTCGCAGCTGCCGCGGCGTAGAATTGATACAGAGGCTCCTCGTCCAGCATGCTGTAGTGATCTGAAAGATTCCAATTGACGCTTTAATGTCTCCTATTTTATAAAGTGAATTTTATGAAGTAATGGACAATAAACTACTGAACAATAAAATAATGGATAATAATAAGATAATGGACAACAAAATAGAGCTGGGCAAAGTACCAAAAAGTACTTCAAGTTCCAAATACAAAGTATCACAAGTACTTGAGGAATTTCAAATCATCGAGTATCCGTAATGCGAGCGCGTACTCAAAAAGTACTTGTACTTGGTACTTGAAAACGTAAAAAAAAAACTTGAGGACTTCAAGTTTGGACTTGAAGTACCAAACAACTACTCGGTACTTCAAATTCTGCCCAGCTCTACAATAAAATAATGGGTGATAAAATAGTGAATAATAAAATAATGAGCAAGGATCAGTGAACAAACGCAACTATTTTAATTGGGCCGCAGCATATTTGCGGCCCGATCAGCAGTTTGCCGAATAGCAACATCGGCGAACGATCTTCCTCCCATGGAACCATTCAACGTTACAATCAAAGAATTTAAAACCACCATGCGGAATGCTATTTTTCGTTACGAGTAGAGGGCTCGGGCATCCTCAACTAGTCTCACGCAGCCATGCAGATTCTTCCCAAACCCATTGCTCTTAAAAGCTGTACCAGAGACGATCTTGTGCAATTTGTTATTTTCTTGTTATAAAAACTGATTCTTTTCTTGTTATAAAAAGGAAAGACAAGAGACCGTTCCGAAGCCGAAACAAAGCGAAGAGAAGTGTTTAATATCGGTCACAGCCCTCAACGAAGAATATAAAAACTGTTATTTAAAAAAAAAAGTGTATAAAACTATGTAAAAGGGGCTGGTCCCTGTAAATAAATAAATAAATAAATAATAAATAAATAAATAAATAAATAAATAAATAAATAATTTAAATGTCTCACCGACATCGTTTCTCTGGCACTGTTCGCTGACGCCGTTCTTCCAGTAATCGGTGTTAGTGTACCAGCTGCTGTGGCTGCCGTTGCTGTAGATTTCCTCCTTGCTGCGGTTGTTGTTTCGCGACAGTCTCTCCTCGCTGCTCTCGTTGTCGAGATAGAACGTCGACAGGCCAGTCAGGCTTTTCCTGAAGTGTTTCTTGAAGCTGAAGTACTTTCGTCCGTCGTTGTTCGGACTCGGCTGGTCGCCGTTCGAGTATTTTACGCCCTCGTCCACGTTCACGTCCGTCTCCACCGTGGTCGACGCTCTTCGTCGCATTCGGCCGAGACTGCCCTTCGTTATGCTCCAGGTTCGTCGCAGCATCTTCATCCTCTTGCCGAATGTCTCGGTGAGGCTGGATTCTCTCGGAGGCGGTGGCACCGGCCGAGACGGCGCCTCCTGGCTTATCTCGTCGACGCGACCCTGCGGACCGAAGACTCCGTTCAGAGCCGACCGATTCCCCGAGGAATCGTCGTCATCCGAGCCGCTGCTGAACTCGTCCGATGGAAACGAACAGAGTGTCTCGTAGTTGGAATCGTCCGATGCCGTATCTGCGATAAATATAACCATAAATTAATATTTATCAAAGTTTGTCGTTCTCACTACAAAAAGTTTTGCTTTCATTTTTTGATTTTGTTATCACGACAAAAAATTATTTATGAATAGTAATTGTGGGAAAAAATTGTTACTGTTTTTTTAAGAGAAAACAAAAAGTTGCTAACAAGGAATATACTGAATTGGGAAATGTGTTCAATTATGTAAAAAAAAGATGTTAAACTATTATTGTTATTATAAATTTGGTTGTAATTAATTAAATTATAAATGTCGATTTGTAAATGTTTTGATCAGTTCGTTTGCATATTCGTTCTTTGAAAATTGGATAAAACAAAGTATACCTCGTCGAGTATCTACGAGACAATTTTTTTTTGTTTTCAAGACATTTGATACGGTTTTAACATTGTCAATAACAATTTCTCTCTAAAAAAAAATTGGTGATAACAATTTTTCTTCGAATTTTACTATTTTGCCGAATCTTCCCGATTTATTTGTCGAGCGTTAAATTATAATTGGACCGTTTGGTGTTTCGCTGATTATCGGCCGATCGGTTGGCAGGAATGACAATTTATTCGAAGAGAGCTTATCATCGGACGTGTTTACTAGAAAATCGCGGCGATCCGAGTAACGAAAAAGCCGGGGTAGCTCTATCGAGGAAAGCGGTAAATCTAGTTATATCTAAACGAGTCCCTCGATATTCTCGCTCGAGGCTCGCAATTAGCGGTTGGCCTTCGGCCAGACTCCTCGCTGCCCGCCGAGAAACATAGAATCACGTCTTCATTATGCGAAACTCAATGATCTCTACTTTGACACGATAGAAGAAAAAAAAGAAAAAAGTCCCCGTCCGGACAACTCGAAAGCCGGAATCGACGACGAAAGTGGTGAAGGTGCCAGCAGGTGATTGGACGGTCTCGTGGTACAATATTTATTCGTAAAATATTCTCTTTACATTTGTTCGAGGAAACACCCCCTCGAATCCTCCCAAACGTTCTACATCGTAATATTAGTTTTAGGCATTAAAAAAAAAGAAAATATTAAAATTGTATTCTACACGAAATTTTACCGGTATCCAAAAATCGTTATTAATTCTTCTCTCAAAAACTCGTTACGAATTTTACCTGCGAAAAAAACATTGATCGGTGTGTTACAAAAAATAAAAACAAAAACCTGAAAAAACATTAGCCCGCCCAAAAATTAAATAGCTATTTTAAAAAAAACTACAATATTCGATATTTCGGACCAAAAGAAAATTCTTTTTCATTTTTTGTTTAATTGACCGATTCTTAAAAAAAAAAAGTGATAATAATAATATTACATTTTTTTTTCTAATTGACCGATTCTCGATAAAAAAAAATAAGAAAAAGTGATAATAATAATGTTACATAATTAATGTCTAAAAGTGAAGGACGTTTGTCTCCTCAAGTGTTAGAACCTTCCAAGACGTAGCAGGAGGTTTCCTGCGTGTCGACCGAGTCCTCGGCGCGTCCGAGTATCCTCAGTTGAACGAGTCCCCTAGTCTGGAGTCGCGCGTCTGCGGGGCTGGCCGCGTCCTTTCCAGCGTGGTCGGCGGAGGTTCGTTGACGAGCATTGGTGACCGGCGGTGGGGGGCGGGAATCATCGTTGGATCCGTGATAATAATCGGCGTTGTCCGTCGTCGTGCTGCTTCCAACCAGCAGGACCGAGCCCGTCCCAAGGCTCACAGCCACTTGAAAATTCATTCTCAGGGTCAATCTCTCTCTTTCTCTCGAGAAGTGATCTCATCGTTTCGGGATCCAGGCGCACAGTCCTTAACTCCGTATATATAGACGCATACCGACGACTGAGAATCGAAAGGGCGCAACTCCCGAAATTTTAGGACGGACTTGCGACCTTTCAATTTTCAACCGTTAATGTGTATAAAGTCGACCGTTAGGAATCAAAAGGGCGTAACTAGCAAAATTTTGAATGCGACTTACGCCTTTTTTTAGTCGTGTATGGTCTTAGGTTAAGGCGACAATTAGGAATCAAAAGGGCGTAACTTGTAAAACTTTACACGGGACTTCTGCCCTTTAGATTTTAGACGTTAATGTATATAAAATTGACGATTTGGAATCAAAAGGGCGTAACTCATAAAATTTAACACGGAACTTGTGCCCTTTCAATTTTAGACTTTAATATTGTATATAGATCGAATTTCACATGGACTTGTGCCGTTAAAAAATGTTTAGCCGTTAATATATAGAAAATCACCGATCAGGAATGAAAAGGGCGTAATTTGTATCCTTTACCGTGGGACTTGAGGCTTTTTAATATGAGTATGAGAACAGCGTTAGAATTGAATTGAATATTGATATTCAATAAAAAAAATTTTATTCAATATACATAATTGAATTGAATGTATTGAAGTATTCAAATTATTCGAATTATTTCAATAGTCAAATACGAATTATTCATTTGCAATTCGTGATCAATTATTAAAATTTTTTAATATTCGCACATCCCTACTTTTTAATTCTCAGCAAGGAGAATTAAAACTGTTCACTGTTCAGGGACAGAAATGGCCGATCATGGGAAGTTTAGTATGGAACAATGAGACGACTTACGCCCTTATGTTTCCCGGCCGCGGACTTATTTATGCGCGCGCTTGATTGTGTTGTATGTGTGGTTAGTAAGACTATACACCGGTTTTCCTCCCGACTCATTTCTTTCTGTCTCGCTTCGCGATCTCGTTATTGTCGCGTTCCGTGTTTCGTTTTTGTAACTCGCGAGGAGGCAGCTCGCCTTCGCGCACGCCTCCGCGCAAGTATGCCCAGAAAAGAGGAGAACACGCGGCTCCTCGGTCCAGTACTCCCCCTCCCCCCCCCCTCTCCTTGGCCGCCCGGAACGGCTCTCAACGCTGACCGGTGCCCGGTACAGCAATTTCAACATCGCTGATACACACCGACGGATTTTAACCGAGCATGAATCTGAACACAGAAAAACTTTTTGTTTACTTCGAGGAAAATTTTGAAATTTCGAAAAATTTCGGGTATTCTCCGTCGAGGCACAATTTGTATTGGTTTATTTTCGAGTTACATTTTCGTTCTTTCTTTCATTTTATAGACCGACTTTTATCGATTGGTATTTATCGTTCCAAATAAATCGACTCAGATTTTTGTATATTTTGTTTTAAGTTTCCGACTAATCGTGCAGATCTTTTTAACTCGATCGTGATTGGTCCGACAGTCCTCGGATCGTTCGTCCCGATTACGGTGAAAATTTGTTTTCTATTAGTTTAGTTTCGAGCTATATTTTTTTATTCCGTCATTTTTTATAGACCGATTTGAATTTATTTGTATTGACCGTTCCAAATAAATCGGCTCGGATTATTGTACATTCTTTTTCAAGTCCCCGACTATAATCGTGCAGGCCTTTTTAACTCGATCGCGATTGGTCCGACAGTCATTTGGATCGTTCATCCCGATTCGCTCCGCCCCATGAAAACTCCTTCTTTACCGCCAGAAAAGTGCTCTATATTTTTCTCTTTAAATCGCAATTAATTCCTTTGTTTATGTGTCTATCAACGCAAGAGTTTTAAATCCGCCGACGTACGAAAATTCCCAATTAAAAAAAATTCACTCGAACAACCTTCGAACTAAATCATCACCGCTATCGAGCCCGTCCCTCCGCGATCATCAAAGCTTTGTTAAACCTTCCCGCGTTAATCACCTCCCCTCCACCACCGCACAGAATCGCTTCCCACACCAACAAAAGAACAACACATTCATTAAAACGAAAATCATAAATAATTAATCATAAAAAAAAAAGTAAAAACAAAATACGAATTCAAGGTTGCCAAATCCAAAAGCAGAGAACCAAATAAAAACTTACCTTGGGTGTTGGGCCGGCGCGACAGCGTCTTCAGACTTTGTCTCATGGCTTAGTTTTTATTGGTGCTTTCATTCGCGCATCGTCGGTCTCTCCCCTCCCCTCCGTTCTCCTCCCTCGTGTCGATAATGCGATTTTCTCTTCCCCCGTTCGCGTCAAATCTGAGGGTTTATTGTTGCGACTCTTTCTCTCGTTATTGTTTACGCGACGAGCGAGCGTACGTGACTCTGTTTTACTCGGCGTCGACGGTTCTGCCTTTGGGAGAGTCTCGGCGATCGCGGGCCGGGTTCGTGCCGAGCTCGCGTTGATCGCACGCGACTCGAATCACGATCGAGACGATTCTTTCTCTCGGGCCGGCGACGGCGTGCACCGCGGAAAACTCGTGCGGGAAACGAAACGGCGTCGAAGAACGTACAACGAGAAAACGACTTTGAGACGGTCTTTCGACGCTGCTGCTCTGGGCGGCGATCGCTGCGTCCCTCGCCGCGGCTCGGCCGTGACTGAGAACGCGCAATATGCGCTTTCACCTTGCGCGCACCGTTTCAACACACGGACACAGTCGCACACCGTAGAACCGAACAGAGAGACGTGTAACGACACGATCTCATCCAACAGTTACCTCGTAACTATCGCTTACACACGCTTCACTCTCCGGCTATTCGACTATCCTTTCGATGTTCCTTTTGTTTTCACTCGGCGATTCAGCGTCCATTCCAAAGACAATTTTCTTTATCCGAGAGTGCGCATGTTTTTTCCATTGCATTTCAACCGGCTATTGCTGATTGCTTGTTGACCAATCGTCGATAACTGACGATTTGTTTTCAGAGGTTTTGTTCTTGCCCATTCTGTCGTGTAGCTTGGAATTATTGTTATTATTTATTGCAACAGTTTTTTCATTACTTTTCCTCAGAAATTTGAACAGTTAAAAATTTGAGGTTGTTGAAAACTTTGGGGCTTGTATTTGCGGCGATTTTGGTGTTGTTATTATTGCACTTGACAATCGATCTCGTCGATTGGTTGCCGTGGAGCGGCGGACCTTGAATTCACGCCATGCGGAGACTAACGGATATTTATAGATTTCTGTTGGATCGGCGTCGGTCGCACTTGGCTCACAGGACTCTCACTTGCCGTTCCGGCGAAGCATATTGTTGGATCGGGACGCTCGTCGCGAGAAATTTTTATTGTACGGACACTTGTTGCGCAATCTCACGCGATGATGTGTTCGCGACGGTTATTCACGGAATATTACACGGACAAATAAATGATTTTTTTTTATTCTTTCTTTTCACCATCGAAGTTACGAGCTCGCAAGTTTTTATGTAAAAGTTTCCTGCGAGTCTCGGTGTTGCTCGATGAGCACCGGCAAAAGACTGAGAGTTAGCGGCGAGCCGACTGTGTGCGAAAGTCGCGGGACGCTCGTTTCGCTGTGTGCAACGACGAGTGAACGAACGAAGCGGGCAGATGGTTACGTAAAAGGAATTTCCAGAATCTTTGGGAGGATCAAGGCGGATTCAGTTGGGGGCGGGGAGGTAGAGAAAGGCGGTGAAAGATTGGGGAACACAACTCTTTGACGAGCCTTAAAACCTAAGTCATCGTGGAGGATATGAAAATAATTAAGAACGCTACGGTTAAATATGGTGATATGGCACCAGAACCCATTAGCCGTCGGTATATCGTTGTAAGTCAAAAGATGCATCAAGAAAGTAGGAAGTACTTGTAATAGCAGCAATTTCGTGCCCGCTAATAGTCGTCCAGTGGTAGCTTAATGATGTCCCAGTAGTAATAGGCTGACAGTAGTCTGACAGTAGTCTGACAGTAGTCTGACAGTAGTCTGACAGTAGACTGACAGTAGTCTGACAGTAGACTGACAGTAGTCTGACAGTAGTCTGACAGTAGTCTGACAGTAGTCTGATAGTAGTCTGATAGTAGTCTGATAATAGTCTGATAGTAGTCTGATAGTAGTCTGATAATAGTCTGATAGTAGTCTGATAGTCAATAGTTGTCAATAGTTGTCAATAGTAGTCAATAGTTGTCAATAGTGTCAATAGTTGTCAATAGTAGTCAATAGTAGTCAATAGCAGTCAATAGTAGTCAATAGTAGTCAATAGTAGTCAATAGTAGTCAATAGTAGTCAATAGCAGTCAATAGCAGTCAATAGCAGTCAATAGTAGTCAATCGTACTCAATAGTAGTCATAGCAGTCAATCGTAGTCAATAGCAGTCAATAGTAGTCATAGCAGTCAATCGTAGTCAATAGCAGTCAATAGTAGTCAATAGCAGTCAATAGCAATCCATAGTTGTCAATAGTAGTCAATAGCAGTCAATAGCAGTCAATAGTAGTCAATAGCAGTCAATAGCAGTCAATAGCAGTCAATAGTAGTCCATAGTAGTCAATAGTGGTCAATAGTGGTCAATAGTAGTCAATAGTGGTCAATAGTGGTCAATAGTAGTCGTATCCAAATACTGGTGTACTACTCTTAGTAGTAGCTTAATAGTATGAATCTACTATTTGTCTACAATTCGTCTACGATCTGTCTACTATTAGACTGCTATTAGTTTACTGTTTATTTACTATTAGTCTAGCGTCAATCAGTCTACTATTAGCGTAACACTATTAGGGGAGTAGCACTAGTCTGCTACCGAGCTACTCAGTAGCAGACTAGTACTGTTGAGTGGTAACTGCTTGTAGTAACTACAAGTCACAGTATTAACTATTAAAAAATTTTATGGAAGCAAGATTGCGACAAAAGACACTTAAAACCTCGCGTAATGCAACGCCAGTTCAGAAACCCTGAGTTTGGGCTTGATTTATGATTTTTTTTTTTTTTGTAAGTAGGTTAACATTTGATTCCCGTTCCGAGAACGGGAGTAATTCGCTCTCCGAGAATGCGTTATGTGCATATGTGCATCACAAACGTGCGAAACAGCACTCGCCGACGAATCTTTTTACACCTGTTCGTGCCGCACTGTGTAATAAGCCCGGAGCAATAAGAGTCGTTCTCGTCCAAGTAGCGAGAGTAATATATAAAACACAATTCCCTCTGCTTACCGCACATACTTGTGCTTATTAGTGCTCGCGTATCACTCTCGTACCCGATGGAGACGAGAACTTTTACTTCGTTCCCGTGTGATCGGGGCTTTCCTGCATAGTCGAGAATGCACCTAGCGCACATACGTGTAGCATCGCGAGTAACTATCTCTTCCCGGTATGTTGCGGTTCCCTGATTACGATTATATCGAGGGAATCATCACGGCGTGCAGTTTGTCGCGACGCAGTATGGAAAATAAATGTGAACTCGATGACTCAATGACGATAACGGCTTCGACTTTGTCTCCGCTTTCTTCGATATTATAATTTTCATATTAAAATTAACGCATCAGTGGATAACGGAAGAAAACATTGCTCGCGAGTTTAAAATCGACAATGCTCTTGTGAGATGAAAATGCAATCGGACTAAAAAAAAATTAAATGTATTTTGATTTTTTTTTTCTTTCAGAAAAACTCCATGAAAATGTATCCGTATAATCGTGATAAACTGGGCCACTTATTGACGAGAATCGCTATTATGTTTTTCTGTGCTAAGGACACATTCTTCAGTCCCGTCGCTGCATTACAAGTTTATGAAGATTTTTTTTTTTTATTATTAAGTCACTCGTTCGAAGAAGCAACAATTCAGGCCGTTGCCTCGAGTTATCGAGGCTATCAGATCTGCAACTGGATTGCTTTTTTATCCCACGATCTATCTTCCCTCTCGATTTGAATCCTCCCGTGCTCTCGCACTTTCATTACTAATATTTCTCTCGTCTTAGTGAAAAAAATAATCTTTAGATGAAAAAATAACGATACCGACGATTCAATGCTAATTCTTCCCTTTCGCTAAACTTTCTTCGGATATAATTAATCCCAAATAATGATAATAATGTAATAAATAAAAACCATTCTTATCCCAACTTCGGGCATCGTTCTCGAGTCCTTTAACGGGAAACTAACTTCCCAAGTTTGTGTTTCCGATTGTAATTCGCGAGAGATCATTAGTCACCTTTGAGTCACTGAAAACAAGCGATTCTGTTCTCGAGAGAGAATTCTTTTTGCCGGCAAATTTGATATAATGTATGCCGAATTATAATTATAGTAAAATAATAAATAAAGCCATTCTTGTCCCAACTTCCGGATCGTTCTCGAGTCCTTTAACGAGAAACTAATTTCCCAAGTTCGTATTTGCGATTGCAATTCGCGAGCGGTGATTAGTCACCTCGAGCCACTGAAAACCAGTGATTCTGTACTCGAGAGAGGATTCGCTTTGCGGGCAAATTTGTTGTAATTAATCCCGGATCGTAATAATAAAATAATAAATACAGCAATTTTTGTCGAAACTTCAGGATCGTTCTCGAGTCCTTCAACGAGAAACTAATTTCCCAAGTTCGTATTTGCGATTGTAATTCGCGAGAGGTGATTAGTCACCTCGAGTCACTTAAGGAGGGAGTCTCGCTGCGCGCTGACTTCGCATAAGTTCGACAACAATAAGAGAAAATTGCAAGTACTTCTTGATGGGGTAAAAATCTGAAAAAAAAAAAAATCATGTATACTAAAGATACTGAGAAGATTAATTTTGCATGATAATAATTGCAACATGTTATTGACAAATTCATCAAAAATTAATTGGGTAACAAATTACCTGGCAACAAAACTTTTTTTTTAAGAAAATGATTCGTTTATTTTTCTGAATACGTATGAATTTTTTTAGATTTTTAAGTAATCGTTGATTTTTTTATTGTTTTTTATATAACAAAAATCAACGATTACTTAAAAATCTGAAAAAATTCATACGTATTCAGAAAAATAAACGAATCATTTTCATAAAAAAAAAGTTTTGTTGCCGGGTA
>JAPYZC010003870.1:0-14400 GCA_030522665.1 Ichneumoninae sp. A BG-2022a
TTCGGTTATTTCAAGAAAAAAAATGTTCTTGATAAATTAATAACTGCTGGAATCTTAGGCTGCTCTTAACCGTCCGATCATTGGTACCTTTACCTTAACTCTCGTTTTGCCCGTCCGAGCACGGCGTAAGTTCCCGCCGAAGTTATTCGTTCGCTTCGACAGTTATAATTCCATATTCCTCATTTAATGACCGTTCGCTGAATTCCGTTCCACCGTGCCCGATGACGGCGCGTGGCCCCGTATGCATCGTGTTACAACAGCACGTAATCTGCAGCGGCCGGGAGAGCCACCGCGATTACGTTACGTATCCGACTACCGCGTGCTTTCTCGATCGGTCGTTCCCTCGACCCCTCCCGGCCCCGCCGCTGTCCCGTGGTCGGTGAACACAAGCGCCGTTGACATTCGAACCGAGAGGAGGTGCCAAGGACGCGTACGGACGCGCCGACCACGACGACGATGCCGGCGAGGAACGATTGGCATTCGCCTTACTCTATAACGCTATAGCGAGCGCGTGAGCGAATCGCACACGCAACCCGAGCACACGCGCTCGCGCTTCTATCCGTGAGTCGCCGATATGCTCACAACGCGACGATTATTGTAGCGCGAACGGCAATGGGTCACGATAATGCCGAGACTCTAGGCTATACATAGAAATACCCTTCGAGTATCCCCTGAACGCACATCTAAGCACATATGTGCGACGATTGATCGTTCGAACTTCGTTCGGCCGGAAGATGTCTCAAGGACTCGGAACTCTTGAACTTTTTCCACGACGGACATTCTATCGAATTAATTTAACCAATGCCCGAGGCAGATACGCGCAGTTCTGTTTTTTACTGACCATTGCTAGTGGTTTAAAAAATATTATCTGCAGTACAACAGTGCGAGAAAAAAAATCTCAAAATTCTCCTACTTTTCCTCGGTTCGCACATCTACGAACGCCTGTGCGATTGATTGTTCCAACTTTGTTCGGCCGGAAGATGTCTCAAGGACTCGGAACTCTTGAACTTTTTTCACGACGGACATTCTATCGAATTAATTTAACCAATGCCCGAGGCAGATATGCGCAGTTCTGTTTTTTTACTGACCATTGCTAGTGGTTTAAAAAAAATTATCTACAGTACAACAGTACGAGGAAAAAAATATCAAAATTTAAATTGCGCGATTGATCGTTCGAACTTCGTTCGTGAATTTTTTTCTATTGGTTGAATTTAACTAATGCCCCAGACGGTGCAAACCGTTACATGGTGGCCGTTTTTTCCCCGGAAAGAAATTCCCTGACTTTTCACTGACTTTTCACTGGTCAATAAAAAAATTTCCCTGACCAAACTTTTAACGATTTATAATAAAAAAATTAATGGTGCAAACGAAAATGCCTAATTATTATATTAACATTTTTTTTATGTATATTCTTTTTTAAATATTCCCAATTTTTTTATTTTTTAAGGCTTTCTTTTATTTAGTTCTTATTTATTTGTAGAAGGTGCGGCGACAATTCACTTTTTCCCTGACCAATTTTGAAATTCCCTGACTTTTCCCGGATTCCAAGATTATTTTTCCATGACTTTTCCCGGTTTTCCCTGACCGCGGGTCAGAGAAAATTTTTAAATGTTTGAAACAAACATTTAAACAGTTTGTTACAAACTTTGTTTTGACAAACATTTGCTTCGGTCGATTCAAACAAATCTTTTTCCCAGTGAGGATGTTTCACCCTAAAAAAAATTAGTTCCGTCACACAACAAAGTTTCAGTGCCAAAAAAATGGCACATTTACATCCCTACCACTCACAACTCTACCAGAAAACGACTCTACCGGATAATAACTCTACCAAAAAATACAACTTTTTATATAAGGCTATAGACAGTAGCCCTGTATTCCGGTAGAGTTTTATTTTGATTCTAGTAATTTTTTACTCTCCGATAGAGATTTTGGCAGGGTTGTGAGTGGTAGAGATGTAAATGTGCCAAAAAAAATAGCGTTACAGATTTCATTACCGACTGAGGGCGAGGTCAGCGGCAGGGAGGTTGTTTCACATCACCTTAAAAAAAATCAACTATATCCACGGAGGGGGTGAACCGAGCGACGAGCGTGACGCGTCGATGCCACGGTAATAATGATAATCTCGATACAGAGTCGCCGGTCGCATCGTTCGGAGACTCGGGCGTTTGTATGGGACGAACGCCGGTCACTCCCGGACTGAGTGTGCTGCGGCCTGCAGTTATGCCGCAGTCGCAAGGCAAACGGGGTGAGTTCGATTGCGAGTCCGTGCGTGCGACGAAGACCGAGTGGGAACTCGAACGGACGATGCTCGGTGAGAACGGGGGACGAGGAGTGGGGGTAACTGGAGGATCGGGTCCACGCTGACCAGGTAGAAGGGCCGGCGTAGATGTGGAAAAGAGCGGTTACCGAACGGAGGAAGAACAAGAAGATCGAGAGTTGCCGGGTGTGTGCCGGGCGGCGAGGAATGCGGCCGTTGGCTCGGATACACGAAGGACCTCTCTCGTCCGGCCAATCGGCATCTCCCCGGACGTGTTTCCGAGGCACGCGAGGAAGCGGGACGGACTTGTATACCTATACCTATACACGTAATGGGACGATTGTATGCGGATTTTATCCCATTTTTGCCTATGCGCCGAACGAGAAATCATATTTTTCGTGCAATCGTGCCGAATGATTTGGACAATTTTCCATCGAGAGCCTTTACCATCCTGTATTTTTCATTAGGGATTGTGCAATTGAGTCGGCAATGTTTTTACATACATTATATACATTGGTTTAGTTCAATTTATATATACATTGAAAAAATAGTGTTAAAACATCGAGAAATAAAATTAAAAAATTGTGAAATGCGTTTTCGAAAAAAGAGCGAAAACTACATCGTTTAAATAATGCTTCGAACAAAGCGTTTCATCGTTCGCGTAAGCGAGGAAACAGGACGGACTTTTATGCCTATACCGTACGTAATCCTATGTGCGCATAATGGGACGATTATATGCAGATTTTATCCCATTTTTGCCTATGCGCCGAACGAGAAATCATTTTTTTTTTTCGTGCAATCGTGCCGAATGAGTTGGACAATTTTCCATCGGGAGCCTTTACCATCCTGTATTTTTCATTAGGGATTGCGCAATCGTCATTGAGTCGGTAATGTTTTTACATACATTATATACATTGGTTTAGTTTAACTTATATACACAGAAAAAAAAATATCATTGATTCAAGTAAAATTTGCTTGCGGGCTGCCAATGAACAAAAAATGTTGTTTCAATTCTACTTTCAATTCGTTCAATTTTATGGAATTGAAAATATAATTGAAACAAACTTTTTTTTTCTTTGCCAGCCCGTAAGCGAATTTTTGTTCAGTGTATGCAATGAAAAAATTATTTTAAAACATGAAGAAATAAAATTAAGAAATGGTGAAATGCGAAAAACGAGCAAAAAATACATCGTTTAAATAATGCTTCGAACAAAGCGATTAATCGTTCGTGTAAGCGAGGAGGCAGGACGGACTTTTATGCCTATACCGTAAGTAATCCAACGTACACGTAATGGGACGATTGTATGCGGATTTTATCCCATTTTTGCCTATACACCGAACGAGAAATCATTTTTTTTTGTGCAATCGTGCCGAATGTGTTGGACAATTTTCCATCAGAAGCCTTTACCATCCTGTATTTTTCATTAGGGATTGCGCAATCGTCATTGAGTCGGCAATGTTTTTACATACATCATATACATTGGTTTAGTTCAACTTATATATACAATGAAAAAATAATTTAAAAACATGAACAAATAAAATTAAAAAATTGTGAAATGCGTTTTCGAAAAACGAGCGAAAAATACATCGTTTAAATAATGCTTCGAACAAAGCGATTAATCGTTCGAGTAAGCGAGGAGGCAGGACGGACTTTTATGCCTATACCGTACGTAATCCAACGTGCGCATAATGGGACGATTATATGCGGATTTTATCCTATTTTACCAATCCGCTGAACGAGGAATAATTACTTTTTTCATGCATCCATATGTTGCCGAATGAGAGTTGGATGATTTCCCATCGGAAATCCGTCGTGAAAAATCGTTATAATATAATAATCCGTATTACTCGAATGTAATTATTTGCCATTGAATCAGCATTAATTTTATTCGGCAAAAAAGTATCTTGGTTATTAGCGATCGCTATAGAATCGGCAATGTATTGTTTTCAGGGATAATTACTGTGCAGTCGTTCAGTTAAAAATATCGATCCAAAGACAACATTTAAAAAAATAAAATTTAAGCTAAATCGCGTTTTCGAAAAACGACCGTAAAATAAGTCGTTCAAATGATTCTTCGAGCAAAGCGATTTATCGTTCGAATAGTGTCCAACTGTAGAGCACGCGAATGATGAAGGAAATTAAATTGGTCCGAGCCGGAGGGCCCAAGGAACGAGGAAGCAAAAAGCTTTCCATCCTCGTTTAATAGCGGCGGATGTGGAATAATCGTTCGCCGAAGTAGCCACGAGGAATGGGAACGCTGGAACGGGAAATTAGCGGAGGAACAAGGGAAGAAGCACTAAGTGAGAGGAGAATGCCTGGAGAAGTACATACAGTGAAAAGTACATAGATAATGGAAGCACGTTGAAAGCGGAATGTATACACGCAAACGCCCATGAGGTGTAATGACCCTATTCCTGACCGCGCACCGATTTCTGACCGCGCACCTATTTCTGACCGTGCACTTATTTCTGACCGTGCACCTAACTGATTTTAAAAATGCGGTTGAATCAACTAGAGATTCGGACAGGGATGCTCAAATAAGTATTTGGTTGGTCGAACAAAATATTTAGTTGGTCGCACTGAATATTTTAAGATTTAAAAATTATTTTGGTGAAATTAAAAAAAAAGTTCGAATAAATATTTAGTTGGTCGAATCGAGTATTTTAATGCCTAAAAAGAATGTGCGTGAAATCTTTTTAAAAAATTGTTACAATAACCGATCGTAGCTACCTGGATTTTTGATCGATTCAACCGTATTTTTTATGAGTGTATTTCTGACCCGTGCACCTATTTCCGACCGAGGATTCTATGCAATGTTTATTCCGAATTCCGCCAGTGGCGGAACTGTTAAAATTTGTATTGCACTGTATCTCTTGAAGACATCCGGTCATTGCGTCAAGTCCAAGATTGAGAGTCGAATATTTTATATATCGAAGGCCTAAGGTCAAAAGGTCATATCAAGTGTGCACATGCATAGCTCACATGCCCTTCTGGCGTCAGACCATCGATATACGTTTGAGCCGTCGTTGTACATGATATGCGCTCTCCGAGGTACGGGCGGGCGTTATGCAATATGTAAATTTCATTACATATACATACAGTTTCTCAGATAAAATTATCGAACCTCACTTTTTTTAGAGGCTACCAAAGGTAAATTCGATTTCATGATTTTTGGATAGGAAAATGTTTTTATAATTAAAAAAAAAAAAAAAAAACACTATACCAGAGTAAATTCTTTAAATCTTAGTTTTTCGTCACGAGAGATTTTAGCGGGCAGTTTTACATTTCCCGTGGGAATTAAATTTAAGTAATGAAATCAAAGTGTTTGGAATGATTAAAAAAAAATAAAAATATATCGGTAAATA
Organism: Ichneumoninae sp. A BG-2022a; assembly: GCA_030522665.1. Lineage (NCBI taxonomy): Eukaryota > Metazoa > Arthropoda > Insecta > Hymenoptera > Ichneumonidae > Ichneumoninae sp. A BG-2022a. The sequence continues at coordinate 5,624 of JAPYZC010003870.1, forward strand.
GAGATCAATTTATTTTAATATACCATCTTCAAATCTCGTTTGAATGCGATTCTTTAATTTTTTTAAAAAATAAATCAAATAAAATACAATTTAAAATTTTTCTTCGTTCGATCTCTTTAACTTCCCTTGCAGAAATCCTCTAGATGCACGTTCAGAATTCGTCGTACCGAATTTAACGATGTCCTTAAGATTCTAGGTATTTTACTTCAAAACGGGTGAATAAAAAAAAAAACCTTCCTTCGATTTCTTCAACTTTCTTTGCAAAAATCCTATAGCTGAACGTTCAGAAGTTATCATACAAAATTTAACTACGTCCCGAACATTGTAGATATTTTAACTTAAAACGGGAAAGCAAAGAAATATATAAATAAAATTTCATTCAACCTCTTAAACTTTAAGGAGAAACCCTATAGATGCACGGCCAGAATTCACCTAAAAAATGTAACTATTTTCCAAGCACTGTAGGTATTTTAGCTTAAAAACGGGTCAATAAAAACAAGGAAAAAAAAGAAGAAATTATCGTTGGCGTGTCGTGTGTGCCTACGCTGGTCAGGAACAAGGTACATTTACCTCAACCTAAACTACAGTGAGACCGAGAGCGCGAGTCGGGCGGCTCTAATAAGCGCGGGCGGGCGCGCGCTCTGGGTCGATAAGTCGTAATTCGGATTTTACCTTGCCGCTCTCGGCAGCGGGTGAATTCTCAACGATGTCGTATATCACGTGAGGCAGTCCCGCGGTTCCCAGCAACGAGAAACCGAAACCGGCGTTGTCGCTTCTGTTGAGCGTGACCAGCAGTTCCTCAGCCATGTTTCACAGTAGCGGCGACATCGATCCTCACCTCACAAGCTCACAGCACTCACTGGCCCTCCTTCGCGATTCTCGCTGCCGAGGGTTAGTCGCTGCTGACGGTCGCTGCTCTGGTAAACCGTCATCAGCAAACTTTTATTCGCCCAAAAACGCGTGTCAACTAAAAATCGTTGCGACCAAAAAAAAAACAAAAAAGCTACCACGGCAGCAAATATATTTATCCGCGCGCACTTCTCCTCGTTTCTAGTTCGGTAGTTCCGCGATAGTAAAAGAGTCAGTCGTGGATCGACACAGATCGAAAAATTTATTCCGTGCGACACTTTTGCGATCCCGTCGGTTCGACCACTGTAAAAAATATTTCACCAAAACAACCCCTCGAGTATCTTTTTTTATTGTTGTGATTATTATTGTTATAAATCGCAACTGTTACAGCGTCTCGTGGCCCCAGACAGTCTCCTTATTTTCGTGGTTTACCGAACGATGTTACAGAGCGCGTTTGGTCTCGATGAGATGCCTCAAGCCGTACGACTTGATTGTATAGTCCGTGCGATTCGTCGAGTCGTCCGTGACGAATTTGACTCGAAGTACAAACCGCGATATTCGGCCGAATCCGGTGCGCGAGATAACTGCGACCGGCAGAGTCCTCAGAGTCGATTCACAGGTTCGTCCGGCAGTCCGAGAGACCACCGAGCGCACGCACAAACACACACATACACACACTCGACACTCGGCCCCGGGCGCCAACCGATGTCGGAATGCAAGGAATAACGCCACTCCTGCACTCGGCCAGCGCCACGCACTCTGCCGAAGCAACCCCCTTTTACCTCCCAACCCCTTCGCTCTCTTCTTTTTAAAATATTCTCTTAATAATATTTTTTCTTTTTATCCTTACTTTCACCGCGCCAATCCAACAGCAGCAGCGGCGGCGACTCTCGACTCAACCGATTCTTGGTGTGTATCTTAGCGCGGGCGCGAACAGCACCGAAGAGTACTGCTATGCTCCTCTGCACGAGCAGTACTGAGTCTGTAGCTTCCTCTTCACTCGCGCGCATCTACCGTCGGTGTGCTGTGTCTGTGCCTCGCACGTTTATTGGTGGTTTTTTCGTAACACGGAGAACCACCGCTGCACGTTCGCTGGGGACGCGCGCACACGAAACGGCGTACGTACGAGACGCACACGAGAGCGAGGAATGCTGTATTTTGCACGGTATGATCCTGCGCGATTCGGCGTCTCGGCGGGATGACAGGAGCAGAAGCAACAACGTACAGAACTACCTTCCGTGCCGGCTTGCGCCGTGCGAATGCTCGACGGCGGCGCCACTTGACGATCTCTCGGTGGCGCGCACGTCGGCCGAGACGGGTCGGAGCAGGTCGGAGCATCGCAGAGACCTTTACAATTACCAACTTAATCCTAACCGAAGTCTCTAGCAAAACTGTGGCCAATCGTTTGCGTAATACGGACAAGATGTCCGCGCTTCGGTGCTATTTACTTATGAAAACTCTCGGCGTCGAATGCATAATGCAGGCAAAAAGTAAAATGCTGTAATGATTCTTGATGATAATCGAAAAATCTCGTCATACAAATGGTCGGATAGTCACTACACAGTAACTCGTCCTGTCTGTATTGTTTAAGAACCCTCGAATGTCTCGTGAAGAATCCGAATTCAGTAGAAAGGGATTTTCAGCGATCCCAATAGATGAGATAAATTGCCGACGGTCGGCAATGCAGACACCTATTTTTTGCGCTTCAACGAAATTTCCACGTTGTAGTAAATAAAAATAAGGAATGAATGTGTCTGTTATACTGGCGTTTAGTCATTTAGATAGAAGAAGTTGAGATTATTATTGAATAAGGGTTTATTCATTGTAAACGACGACGTTATAATAGCAGGTGAAAGACCGCAGTCCGTAATAAAAACTGTAATTAACTTTTCTCAGTTTCTGGTATTCGCAATCAAAAGAAAAGTCTCATCGAAACCCGAGATAATATCCGCTTTCGATGTGACTTTTCTTATGACTGTACATACGAGAAACCGTGAGAAAAGTTCATTATAGTTTTGATAGCGACTGAGTTCTGGACGGGCGGGAAGGGAAGTGTTTCATGTTGTCTTTATATTAGAGCTGAGTCGTCCGGACTTGCAAACGATTTCGGAGCATCCTCATAAAAACCCACCCATAGGCGAGGCTCGCGTTCCGTCGTTCCGCGTTCGACGTTTGGCGTGACGTGGTGTCGCGCCGATGGCGGACAACGAGGGGACACGAAGTTAAACAAGGCATACGCGTATACGCGCCGGTTGTACACCTGTTCAACGTCGAAAGATCATTTTACTTCTAAATTCGTGGCTTTCCGAGTTGTAATTCGGACAAGCCGGCACGATGTTGCAAGGCTTGTTTGACGATGTCAAACGCATGAACAAGCGTCAGGTAAATATCGATGCGTCGAATAAATATTTTCAATAAATTAATAATAATAAATACGTTTCTCCGTTTTTCCGGACGACAATCGACATATGGCTATTCGTAAGGGAGAACATATCAATCATGCTTCTATTTCAATGTTTTTTTTCAGTTCCTCTATCAGGTGCTGAGCTTTGGCATGATCGTTTCGTCCGCCTTGATGATATGGAAAGGCTTGGTTGTCGTAACCGGCAGTGAAAGCCCGATCGTCGTTGTTCTGAGGTAACATCTTTTTATACTCTATAACCTCACTCACGCACTCGTCTTCGAACTGCTTTTCGTCGATCGTCGTCACATAATACACACAATATTCATGGTTTCGACACTCTCATTTCGATTGTTTTTAATTTTAATTCATGTTTCTTTTTTACAGCGGCAGCATGGAACCTGCATTCCACAGAGGAGATTTGTTGTTTTTAACGAATTATCAAGACGAACCTGTGCGAGTTGGGGAGATAGTCGTTTTCAAAGTAGAGGGACGCGATATCCCTATCGTTCACAGAGTACTTAAATTACACGAAAAGTAAGTTGCATCGCAAAAAAAAAAATATTTGTATATGCCAGCAATTTTTTTTATCATTGAATTTCCAGAATGTTGGTAATTCTATTATTCTCATAATTTTATAGTTCTGGTCTTTCTTGCATTTTGGTACTTTTATTGTTCTGGTAGTTTTTGTGTTTTGGTAATTTTATTATTCTGATAAATGTTGTATTTTTATTAGACTTTTTTCACAATATAAAAGCAATTCCGTTAGTCTCGTTCAGAAGACAGAAATCGTGGTAGAATCCTCGTGCGAGTCTTGCGACTTACCACTGAGAAATTGTAACAAGTAATTGCAATTGTAAAATGTTTTTTTTTTCAGGGGCGACGCGAACCGCACTATAAAGTTTGTAACGAAAGGTGACAACAATTCGGTCGACGATCGAGGTCTGTACGCTCCAAATCAGCTGTGGCTGACCGACAAGGATATAGTCGGCAGAGCTAGGGGATTTTTACCATACGTAGGAATGGTTACTATATACATGAACGAATATCCCAAGTTAAAGTACGCTGTTCTCGCGTGTCTCGGAATGTATGTACTTGTGCACAGAGAGTGAGATTAGGGCTTCTGTAAAATTCACTTCCACATTATAGTTTAATTACTTTATTGTAAAGAACATCGCAGACAAAATCGGTCCGCCAGTCATTTGCTATACATATATAGACATATATATTATAGTTCTAAAAATTGTAACCACACAGAACTCTACACCTTGGTGTCGAAAATTGAGAGGAAAAAAAAAATTATAATTTGTCAACGATTAATGAGAAGATAATTGCATTTCGATGAATCGAGAAAGAAAACAAAAGCTAAGGAATTGGGTTGCGAGTAATGAAACGCATAAAAAAACTTCTCTGTCCGATCGGTAACTTATCTGGGATCCTCGTTCTATTTAGAACGCGACACGCTATATTCGAATCGATATTCGATCGAAAAAAAAACATCGCGTGTCGGTCAAGGAAAATCATTCGATGTTTGCACATGAATATTTTTCTATGGAATTACCAACGAAAAATTCCGGATTTCCATCAGCGTTGTGGCTATGTGTACGAATAACTAAGGTGCCTGATTTACTTACACTGTCGGATTAAATGATTTAAGTTGGTACGAAAAATTCGATCTATTGTATCTCTCGGGGACGTCTATCCATACGCTCATTCCTACTAATCTTTAAGATCCTGAATTCATATTGTTTCGTCGACTGGACTATACGTAATAAATCAATGACAACGTCAGACACACCGTCGATTGGATCGTTAATTGTTTATTATTTGTTCTATTTATATTTTTTTCACCACAATTACAGCCTGCATGGCGATAATGAATTCAACAGTGCAGATTTTAACACAGTGCATTAACGTAACCGGCATCGAAACCTGTTTATATTTCGATCGCAGTCCCGATAAACGTTTGTCTTTTGCGTGTCGTCGCGAAAAGCTCCATCGATCCGCGTAGCTCCGTCTGTTCGTAAAGGAATCGGCGTTGTGCAGAGATTGGCGATTGGGTCGAAGCGACAGTCGTTTCTTTTCGATTAGACGACAATGAGCGTCTACCGAGCCTTGCAGGCGGCCCGATTCTTGCCCAGTTTGGCAAGCGCGGCACCGTACACTCTATCGAGATCGTTTATAAAATTTTCCAGATTCGGACTCGTCTGGGCGTTCATTCAATTATCGGGATACGCTCTTCATCTCTACATCAACCGCAAGCAAATACCGATGAAAAGCCTCAACGTAGAAACTTTTCCTCTCACCTCGGCGAGCTGGCTTCAATTTCTCATCGGGTTGTATAGTTTCCTGAAGGATGCACTTTGTCAGAAAAATATAATCGAAGTCGTGCGGTCGCTTCTCATGCGTTTTGCTTCTCAGGCCAAAAAGATCGTCTCGGCTCTGTTGGAGAAAAACATTCGACACACCGCCCGGATAAATCGAGGACGAAGGGTTCGACTTTAGTTTCCTCTCGGCTCGCACCCCAAAAACCGACGACGACATCCTGAGATATTAATTTTTCGCAGGAAATATTCACGATGAGTTTGTACATGGCTCTGCGTCCACTAGAATTTTCGGCCCTCGGATTCTTTTCCGTCGATTTCAGTCTAATTTACACGGTTTGTTTAAACTTTTATTTTTATTTTTTTATAACTACACAATACACAACGTTTCACGCTGACTGTCGTAACATTTTTATTACAGATCTTCGCCGCAACAGTGTCGTATCTAGCTCTGAGCTTGCACTCCCGCGCTGGTGCATAAAAAAACCATCAAACTGGACGAGCGTTCACACCCAGGTGAAACCATCGGCAGGGCTACGGCACCGCACCGGTTGCCGAGGGTCTTGTACACAGTAAAAAATAATTTCGTAAAATCCGAATACGAAGTATCGCAAAAATAATTTTATCAAATTACTGACAAACTCGTTTATTCAGCTTTGAATATGTACAAACTTGTCCTTTTATTTCCTCGTCAGTAACAATTTTAGTTCGTTTTAACAAGTTTATTTTGCGAAACTAGAGCCGAAAAATACGATCAGAAATTTAACAAATAAAAAATTGTCGACGTTTTATGGAAAATAAGTTTTTGTAACAATTACAAGCTTTTTTTTACTGTATACTCGCCCGGCGCTCAGACCGGTATTATTTTTTTTTTCTTCACGATAACACCGTGCGTGGCGATAATGAGTTAATAGTGCAGATTTCAACACAGTGCACTAACGTAATCGAAACCAATTTCAATGTCGATCAAAGTCGCGATAACCGTTCGACTGTGCGTGTCGTCGCGAAAAGCTCCATCGACCTGTGTCGTTCCAACCGGTCGTGAAGCGATCGGTGTGTATCGACTGGTGCGAAGCCGCAGTCGTGCCTTTTCGACCAGACAACAATGAGCGTGTACCGGGCCTTGCAGGCGACGCGATTCTTGCCCAGTTTAACTGGCGCTGCACCGTACCGTTTATCTGGGTCTTCCATCAAATTTTCCAGAATTGGATTCCTCTGGCCGTTGATTCAATTGCCGGGATACGCCGTTCAGCTCTACTTCGCAAGATCCACTGTACCGATTGACAATGTCGAAATTAAAGTTCTTATTCTCACTTCGGCGAGCTGGATTCAATTCATCACCGGAGTTTATACTATCGTGAAGGATGGATCTTGTCAGAAAAATCTAGTCGAAGTCGTGCGGTCGATGGATAGCTACGACAAGAGAAGCGGTTACACGAACGACAATGGAAAACGCGAGAACGAGAGAATTCGATTGTGGAGCTTCGCGTATTTGGCCGTTATCGTTCTCTTGGCACTCGCACGTTACCTTACTTGGAGGACCATTAATTATCGCCTCATCATGGAGATCATGAATATGCTAATCAATAACGGGATCTATATGGTTATTATTATTATTATTATTATTATTATTATTATTATTATTATTATTATTAATATATTATTAATAATATTTGTTTGATTACTTATTTAATTGTTATAATAATGACTGTAAAATTGTAATTTGTGAGTTCCAAAATTCTGCTTGCAGCAACTGTTACACTTTTTAAAAATTTTTATCGAAGAGACTATTCTAGTTTATAGTTTTGACGACACTTCTGGGCCTGAGATTTCGTCACTTGAACTCGATAGTCAATGCGTCGCGAGCTGCGATGGTGCGAGAAAAGGGGGCTTCTCCGGAATCTTTCGATCCAGGAAGACCCGAATGCTTTCGCGAATTGTACACGAGTCTCCATGCAACCGGGGAGCGTCTGAACAATCACTACTCCGATCGTTTGCTCCTCTGGTCGGCTTTCTCCATGATCGCTTTCCTCCGGAAAATCTACGTTTTGATTACTGATAAAATATCGACGTTATTCATCGCTGCCTTGATCGTACAGTTAATCCCGATCGTATTGTCATTGATACTTTACTGTGTGGCCTGCCAATTCGACGTCGGTCAAGTAAATACCGAACGACTTGAAACACTAGCATAAGGATTTGGTAAAAAAAAAAAACAGGTCGATTTTCAAAAATTTTTTACGCGGGTAATAGAAGGAAAAGGTCGGATTTTTACACACTTTGTACTAACTGTATGTAAAAACCCAACCTTGTCTCGCGTTCGATTTTTTTTTCTAAACTGACCTATTTCTTGGTCCAGTGCCTTAATAAATCAATGCTACGAATGAAGTTGTGATACATTTGATTTTTTTCCTTAGGCCAAAAAGATCATCCCGGCTCTGTTGGAGAAAAACATTCGACACACCGCCCGGATAAATAGAGGACGAAGGGTTGGATTTTAGTTTTCTCTCGGCTCACACTCCAAAACCGACGACGATATTTTGAGATATTTATTTTTCCTCAGGAAATATTCACGATGGGTTTGTACATGGCTCTGCGACCATTTGAATTTTCTGCTCTCGGATTATTCTCCGTCGATTTCAGTCTAACTTTTGCGGTTTGTTTAAACATAAAAAAAATAATTTCACAAAACAAAGTTTTTGCGACTCGGTTGCTGACTATCGTAACATTTTTATTGCAGATCGTCGCGACAATAGCGACATATGTAACTCTGAGTATACAAGCGGGCGGCAAATAGTACCGACATCGGCACGGCAACGGCACCAGTTGCCGAGTGTCTTGTACTCGTATCCGCCCGACCCCGATGTTGAATCGGACCCAACATATCGACTCGACGAAAAATGTTATCGCTGCACTTGTACCGGGCGCACTATTGGATCCTGTTCTTTGTTCCGTAGATTCGTAGAAAAATATTATTCAAAGACCATGAATCTGCCTTGAATTCACTACAAATGCATTTGAGATATATCACGCACGTTTTCTTACCCGTTTTCCTGTGTTACTTAAGGAGGTTGGAGCGCGTGGTGTTCATTTTGCCTAAATTGGAGAAATTCGGGCAAGAATTGCAAACACTTCCCAATGTTACAAAAATCTGAAAAAATTCATACTTATTATAGGCACTGAAAAGATTCATTTTGCATAAT
>JAPYZC010003871.1:0-15108 GCA_030522665.1 Ichneumoninae sp. A BG-2022a
TTTTCAGCACCTTTTATATGCTAGAATTTTTTCAGATTTTTTTCTCATCGAGAAGTGTTTGTCTTTTTTCTCTCGAACTTAGGCGGCGTCAGTCATTGTACTACCTTAATATAGAATTATGACGAAAAATGAATCTACTTTTTCATTGAAATTAAAGTAAATTAAGAAATTCAGGTACTTTTATAGTACAATTGAAGTAAATTATTAAAAATAAAGTATTTCCAATGTTTTCAGGTGCTATGGATTATTAACGTGCAGCGGAGCAGGAGGCGACGTGGAGGATGCGAGGACGAAAAAAAATCGTGAGGACGGAGAAGGGACGAGTGCGAACAAGGGAACTCAGACGATTTATCGCGAGAGCGAGACTCAAACATCGCCCTGGGAAGCGCCGTACAGACTGCATCCGGGAACGAGTAAGAGTCGTTTAGTAAAAATAAAAATAATGCACGACTCAACAACTGACCGTTTCATCAAGCTTCGATGTCGGCGAATCAGGTGAAAATCCGGAGGTGCTGAGCCTAGCCAAGGTAACGTGGGGCGACGGACTACCTGCTGGTATGCACGAGGTCGAGGTAATCAAGCGGATGAGGATAAAAAAAGCGTGGATGGACGCACTGCCGCCGATGGATACTCCGTTAAACATTAAAACTCGCACGGCTATCACGGAGGCGATCGAGGCAAACGAGTGGGCTTTCCGCGAGGCTGTGAGTCGAAAAATTTTACTGATTTTATTATTTATAGAATGGATATCGAAAATTTTATTCTGTATGCTGGAATTTCGGAATTTCAATTTTTATAGCATTCTATGTGCTATGAAAACCAGCGGAGGAGGCGGAGGAGGGGGGGGGGGATCATCCAAACTAACAAACAAATCCGCAATTTTTCAAAATATATATAAGATCATTGATCGATGTGGGTGCATTTTTTCCCCCAGGAGATACAATTCATAATGGACACGCGTATGGAGTTAATGGAATCGATGGCGCTGGAAAGAAAAAAAGCAAAGGAACGGAAAGCCAGCGGACAAATGGAGAGACTGGCGAGGCGTTTGGGACAACGCAGAGACAAGCAAATCAACGATATTCGAGGAAAATTTCAGAGAGAGTTGAGAAAATTGCGTCGAAAGCATCGGGCCTCGAGTGCAGCGTCTTACAAAAAATTACGACCCGATATCATCACAAGATACGCCGACAAAACTTCGCTAATATATGCGCCGGAGATACGATTCGGCGATAGATCATTAGGACGGCACGAAACTTTGAACAAGGCGTTGCTTCGGGAAACGTACATAGACGGTAAAAATTATAATAATAATAATTTTTACCTTTGCTATAATTTTAATTAAATAATAATCATAATTAAACAAATATTGCAGAAGCCATGCCGCCAGACGATGTGAGAAAGTGGTTGCCCACCGACCAGCAATTGCAGGAAGCGAGACCGTTGCCAGGACCGGAAGACCTCTGCGTACGGCAGACGAGATGGAGTGACGAAAAATTGAGGAAACTTCACGCCGATCTGAAAGCGATAAGATTGAACATTAGCAACAACGAGAGCGAGGGAAGGCCGAGCTTGTTGAAGCGAAAGTTCAAAGTACCGCCGCTACCGGTGACTCCTATGAAGAGTCGGGCCGATCGCGGGGACAATTATCTGGACGGTTGTTCGTTGTTGGTTCAGAAGATAACGAGAGGCAGGGCGGTCCAGTGCATGGTTCGCTGAACAACGGCTATTTTTGGACGACGATAATTCGCGGTGATCTCGTGATTAAGGCGAGAATAATTTTCAGATGTTCGAGGGACGAGACAGATGCAGAGAGCTGATAGAGGAACTTCGTTCGACTCACACTCTCCAGGACTCCGCGGGATTGTCGCCAAGGGACGAAAAAAATACGATGCTCGCGGTGTATCGGGAGCAGAACGAGAAATACCTCAGAGAGAATCGTCTCAGTGAGATTCTGGACTCTCTGGAAGGAGTGACTGTTGCTGGGATGTTGGATATGCTCAGTAAAGTTAGCGCTCGCAATTTTGTTTAGATAATTTATCTCAGTGCTTCTCGACCGGGAAGAATGCTGCACGCAAAATATGATTCGCAGGAAGACGCGAGACTGCGCGAAGAACGAAGAGCCCACGCTTTGGTGTTGCTCGCCGAGAGAGAGCGGAACAGGCGAGAGGCCGAGGAGTCCGGTAGACGACAACTCGAGCGCAATCGTCGCCGTGAATTGGACGAAATGTTCAGGCAGGTGGTGAAAGTCAATCAGGACACCGTGGAAGCTTATCTCGAGGATATAATCAAAGAGGGTATCGACTGGGTGTCCGAGGAACAAGCTAAGAAATACGTCGTCGAGCTCGCCGATAAGATCGACGAATCGATTTACAAATCAGTGAAAAATGAGTAAGTCAGGCCAGTCCCTTAAGGTGATGTGCAACACCCTCTCACCCACCTTGTCACCTTAATCGAGAATCGTTAGCTGTTTATCTGCCCCCGATATTCTGAATCTACAAATTATTTTTTATTTCTTTTTGCAGCGACTCACCGAGCCGCGACGAAGAAATGATTGCGGATATGGTGGAGAACTTTCTTTTGCCGGAAGTCGACAAACAGATGGTTAGGAAAAAAATTCGACAGAGGCAACAGCGATATCTCCGCGACGCTCATAGCGCGATATACAATGAGATGGAAAAAATATCGTCGGAGGAAAAAATTCCGGACGGATCGTCGCAATCGCTGGACGAGTGTCGCCGGGACGACGACGACGAGCAAAATGAGAGCGAACTTATCGGCGAAGACGAATTGTTCTCCGGTCTGTCAATCGATTGAGAAACTGTCGTTATATTCTCATCAACAATTTCGTTTATTGTCCATAAATACTAAGGTAATAAATATCGCCATACAGCGTTATTTTAATCGTTTCACTCGGTTGGCGATCTTATTCTATTTATGTTCCTTTTTTCAATTACATTAGGGTTACGAGTATCGTTCAATGTTAACTACGCTTACAGTACATAATATCTCGATTTGGAAACTTTTCTCTACTAGCTTTAATCTCGATCGGCACCGACGAGCGTGAAATAATAAAATACGGTGATAAAGTAAAACAACGTCCTGTCCCGCGAACGAACATCAGGTGATACTACCGATCGTACAAAATGTTTTTTTTGTCTTTTTTCCCGAAACTGACAAGAGACGAAGGTCAGCAGTTGGCAAATAAAAAAAATAGTACATTTCGATACGAGTGCAAAAACATTTTATCTGACGAGTGTGAGTTTGCAGCACGAGTCGAAGGCGAGTGTTTCAATCACACGAGTTCAGAAAACGTTTTTCTCATAAGTATCGAACAACATTTTATTTCACAAGTTGTGAAAATGAGGGTTTTCGCACCCGTCGCAAAAACCTCAATTTTCTCACCGAGTACAATAAAATATCAATTCATATTATAAGTGAAAAATAGTATTCCGATAGCGTAATTTGATACATCGGCAGTGACAGAGATTTGCGTAGAACGATATACATTTTAATTATACCGTGCGAGTCGGGCGACGTTAAAAAACAATTCGTTAAAAACAAAAATATCGACGTTTCAAACTCCCGCGGCATGAATGAAGACCATTCATGCAGATCCGCGTTTGAGCTCGAAAGTATTGCGAGTAAAAATAAAACAGCGTTTTATCGAATCGAGTGGAGATTGTGTTATCGTGACGAGGCTACGAGCCGCGCTCCGATTTCTTGAGGATGAAACGAGAGACAAAGTGGGAAGGCCGACGGCGATATCATAATATAAAAAGCGCGATGGAGAAATCGGAGCTCTCGTGCGACGTGTATTAGTGCGACATCGGTGCGCACTCGTCCGATGAATTCGTGCAGAGCAGATCGGACATGAATTTTTTGAACTTCATGTCTTTCGCGTCGCTCGACGATTTTCTCTCGACGATGAGCTTCCGTTTTTTCGCCTGCAGCTCCTTCGACTGCACGGGATCGCTCTCGCGTGGATTTATCACGTCTATGTGCTTTCTCTTGCAGCCGTCGATCGTCTCGGTCTGCTGCGTCTCCTCGCGGGCGCGGCTCAGCTCGGCGGTGAGGTCGCCCATCTTCTGCTCCCAGTCCTCGAGGTGTCTCTTCATCTCGGCGAGCTGGGTGTCCTGTTCCTGGATCTTCTTCGCCTGCTGCTGAAGCTTTATGCTCTGGGCGCGTATGTGAAAACCCTGCCTCTTCATGCGCAGGCGCATCTTGCTCATTCGGCTCTTCATCGACATGAACGAAAGTTTGTTCTTCTTCGTTCTACTGTAGATCTTCTTGAACGCCTTGTTCCATCTGTCCGTAGTGACGCTGTGGGAGACTATGAAGGTGCTCGGACCCGAGCTCGACGAGTGATGAGGTATCATCAGACTCCCGCCGGTGAGGTCGTAAGACCCGCCGGTCAGATCGTAAGACCCGCCGCTGCTCACCGCCGACGTGCATATGCTGTGCTTCAACCCCGGTAGGATCTTCTCGTCGAAATGCTCCATTGCCATGCTGCTGATGTCGCGAAGCTCCTGGAGTATCTCGTGCGTCCTCGGCGGCGTCTTCGACTCCCGTATCAACCTCAGCACGCGGAATATCTCGTCTATCACCTGCAATCGACAAGGGCAGTTAAATTTTATTTTTTTTCGAAAGTAGCTTTCACGCACAAATTTAGTACACTGTAAAAAAACAGTTTGTATGAAATTTAATTTAACGGTGCCAGAAGTTTCTATAAGAAACGTCAGTAAACTTTGGAAATACTCTACTTTTAATTATTTCCTTTAATCACTCTTAAAGGCCATTTTTCATGACAATTGTACATTAAATTTAAGGTGCCAGTTTTTGCATAAAGACTTCCAGTCCCGTATATTAAAGTTGATGGACCAGTTTACGCCTGGAATCATTATTTTCTATGTTATCGATAAAATTAGCAGGATTCAATGTCTTCTGCAAAATGCATATTCTGTATAATTATAAATTGGCACCTCAAATATGGGATATTTTTCCATACTTATTTCTTTTGCCTGTAAGATCTATTTCTTTTTGCAAATTTCCGCCAGACTTACCTTTCCCGGTATGAAGCAACAGAGCTGCATGTTTATATATTTTATGAAGGTCATCGACAGCGTGGAGATTCTAGTTTCTATTGCCTTAAGAGCGTCGCAGTGGCGAGCCAGAGGATGATTTCTTCTCTCGGACTCCCTCCGGGGCAGCTGAGACTTCACCGAGCGCAGGCATAACGCGTGATACTTTTCTATCAGGCTGAAACCTCGGTTCAGCAATTTTTGGCACGTTTGATTGAAGTGCTTGCACACCTGGCAAACATACGTGAATTTATGTATACATACATTTTTTTTTTTCTCAACTCAGATTACTGGGGTTTCAGACACCCCACGGCCAAAAAAAAGTACAAAAATGCGAAAATATATAAAAACAGGGAAAAAAAAAAGTTTCGAGTCTACTCGGTAGGTAAAGACGATTCGAATACTCTGATTTCCTGACAATTAATTGTCGGAAATACGATTGTGTTTTCAAGGACTGTGTTGAGCGCGTAGGCAGAGAATACGTGCGGCGACCCAGTGTTTGATAGTCGACAAAACTAAACGACCGATTGACACTCACCAGTCTGTTTTTAGCAATTTCGTCGTAAGACAGATTGCAGAGAATCGTCTCGAGCACGACATCGGGCAAGTCGATAATGAGCAACATTTTATTTGTTTTGGCGTTCGATTAAAAGATTCTTCCGTTTTTGCAGATAAAAACTACGATCAGTCTTAGTGACAGCACAATGCAAGCGAGTTTACGATGGAGTGTGCAGTGCGATATGCCTCGAGAATATTCGAGAGATACACAAGCGCCGAGATTGAGGCTAATTTTTTTTGTTTTCGTCGTGTCAAAAATTAACGCGTGTCTGTCCTCGGGCGAACACTCGAGCACTGCTTCGCGTTGTTCTGGTGCTCATAGTACAAACACTTTACAATGCACGCAGTTTAACGTCGCAACGCATTTTTTTTTCTTTTTGTTCTCCTACAGACGACTGCAAGCCGTGGTGCAGCGAGCTTAAGGTTCTCTCACACGCTTACGGCGCAGCTGTTTTGTTTCGAACTATACATAACGCCGCGGCTGCTGCCACCGGAAACCCAAGCGGCCGACGCTCGAAGCTCGGTTGTTATTCAAACGTTAACGGCTTTTCTGCAGAAAATTCTAGTACGCGTGCAATCGAGAGACGTTGCCGTGTCTCGTCGTCAATTATTTACCTCTACGAGACAAGAACTCAGCAGTAATTATTATTAAATATGGCGGTTATGTTGGCTCGCCCGCTCGCAGTATTTGTGAGTACCCAAGCATGTTGGGAGTAGTATATCGAAGTAACTTCATGCATACATACTATGTCGGTTTTTCATTAGGCTCGCAACATGCTAGAGCATCTTTAAGTATCAGTGAATGTTGCACGAGTTCCGGTACCTAATATGTGAGTACTATGAGTCTCAGAGTGAGTGTCCAGTCGACACGAAATTTATTATTATGATCAGAATTATCTATAGATGTATAAAAAAGTGAGTTTTGTGTGGTTCCGCGTGGAACACCCAAGATCGCGTAATTCTCAAAGGTTGGTCATTAAATCCATCATCGCGCCACTAAACGCTGAGCGTACACTTCTGCCGTTGAACATTTCCTGGAACGCTTATTTGGTAGTTGTCCTGATCGAGATATTTCATCATTCGTCACAGCGAAGTATTATTCATTCCGTGGCATACAAAGAGGCGAACTGCTCGTTGCTTCGTACGGTCAAGCGTGGAGAGATAGAAACAAACGATTATCGTCAAACCGCCGTTGTAAGTTTATGCGCTTTTCCGACACGAAGATGGCGGGTGATTGACAACAATGGTTATGCAGCTTACTCATTGCCGACTACGACGGAAAAGAGGTGAGAGACTATTCTTGATTGTTTTTTTTATTCATAGCAACATCATTTAACGCAACGGAGATCATAGACGATAATTAATGTAGACGGATATAATGATCGTTGTAAGCGTGTATAGACGCGTTCGTAAGACGCGCGCGCCGAACGGAAGAACGTTAGTGATTTATGCGTCTATGGGAATTATAATAACGTACATAATTTTGTTTTAATAATAATATCGCCGACATCCCACACTTGCTCTTGTCCGCTTCGCTGTATACGTTGTTATTGTACCAAGTTAATCTTAAGTTATCTAATTATAATTATAAAGCGAGTGACCCAGTTTCCGAGCTATCGAGATTGCGCCGCAACCAAACGGCAGCTCGGCGACGGAAACACCCGTTTGGCACTCGTAAAATATAATTTGTTAAAATTTAAAGAAAATCGAGCTGAGAAACTGGGCCGTTTACCCTACGATGAATCGAGAATATTCGAATATTTACAAATTCTACAATTAACCGTATGATTAAAATGAAAATGATTTTCGATTTGGAAGTCGCTGGACCACGCGATAATAATTTGAAGCTACCGCGTGGAGTTATTCCTTATATCGAGGAAAAATTTGAAATAAAAAAAAAAACAAAAAAAAGAAGAAATGCGCATTTTCGGTGCCCCCCACCACCCAATAAACCCCGAACGTCGCGTACGATTTTAATCCGCCAGTCGCTCAGATGCGTACTGAAAAGTTAATAGACGACTCGCGGTAAAAATCGTACGGAGATTCCCGTCGAACTTCGAAACTATCCGGTGCGCGGATAATCCTGGCAATGTTACGTAGCACGCGCCCCTTTACCGACTAGCGATAACGCAGCATTCTCGCCGAGAGATTGCGATCCTCGATCGGCAATTGCCATCTGCTGTTCCACGTGTCGTTCACGTTCTGTCGCGACATGTTCGAGCACATCGGCAGCCGGGCAGCTCGCTCACACCGTCGGGACACCGACCAGTATACGAAGTTCTCCGGACACTTGTACAGATAGCCTTGAAGCGCGTCCCTCGAGTCCCGCTTGCACTTGTAGAAAACGTTGCTGCAACCATTCTGGTACTGATAATGCCCGACACCGGGACACAGGGTCTCCGTCTGATCAATTTTCATCTGCGAACAAAACACGACATTGAGTTATAATATTCTTCTCCTAAACGAAAAGCCTTCACATTCAAATAATTATTAATAGCCGAATTATTTAAGGAGGGAGTCTCGCTGCGCGCTGACTTCGCATGGTGTAAAAATCTTTAAAAAATCATGTATACTAAAGGTACTGAGAAGATTAATTTTGCATAATAATAATTGCAAAATGTTATTAACAAATCCATCAAAATATTAATTGGTTAACGAATTACCCGGTAACAAAACTTTTTTATGTATGAATTTTTTCAGATTTTTATGTAATCGTTGATTTTTTTTTTTTTATAGAACAAAAATCAACGATTAGATAAAAATCTGAAAAAATTCAATATGTTTGCGCAATTTGGGAGATAATGAAATTACAACGAGGGCTTTTTCCGGGGTTACCTCGAGGAGGTGTGGTTAATTCTGTGTGGGTTGGAAAGGATCCTGAGGATAGGATAGGTAGAGCCTTTATAGCGGCCGGGGACCACTTCGCTTGCGAGAAGCGCTCCGCCGACGCGCCATCTGGCGGAAAGCGGAAAAAACATAACTGTAGGGCTCCCCGTTACTATATGTATATATGTATTAAAGAGAGATTTTTTTTTACCAATGACACTGAATTTGCCTCGGCCCTCCTGTAGAACCTGGCGCCGGCTTTGACGCCCATGCAGGGTTTGCTGCTGTCGGTCTCCGGCAGGCATTGTATCTTCGCCTCGTCGAATATCGTATTCTCCGGACAGGCGAACGACAATATCTTGACCTGCATGTTTGTCTCGGTTACGCACTGGTAGAACAGATTGCAGTACTTTGGATGTCGTTTGAAGCCGGTGGGGCACACAAGTACGATCTGCTCGCCGGTGAGATTTCCTATGGGACAAGGAGTCGAGCCCGACGGTGGAGTTCCGGCTGCCGCGGTCGTTGCCTCCGTTGTTTCGGATCCGCCAGCCGTCGTTGTTGCCTCCGTTGTTTCCGCTCCGGCAGCGGGCGTTGTCGCCTCCGTTGCTTCCGTTGTCTCAGCGGATGGCGAGGTTTCGCTGCTTTCCTCGGGTGCGTTGGTCGTCGTTGTCTCCGTGGAGGCCTCGGTCGATGCCTCCGTCGAAACTTCCGTAGAACTCTCCGTACTTCCCGGTTCGGTCTGCGTCGAGGTCTGCTCCTGGGTCGTCGTGGCTTCCTGAGTGGTGGCTTCCTGACTCTGCGTGCTGGTCGCCGTCTCCGTCGTCGTCGATTGTTCCTCCTGGCCAGTGGTGCTCTGAGGCTCTTCGGTGGACTGCGTGGAAGTCTCACCGGAAGTGCCGGTCGTCATTTCCGGCGTTGTGGCCTCGGTCGACGTCGTCTGTTCCGAGCCCATCGACTGACCGGAAGTGGTCTGTTCGCCGTTACCGACGGTGGTGGCGGACTCCGTGGTCGTTGGAGCCGGCGCGGGTGTTGGAGCCGGGGTCGTCATCACACTTCCGTCTGGCGCACAATCCCTCGGCGGATAGACCGACCGTGGATAGTTGCAGGCGTTGATGCGGGGATCGAAGATCGTAGTGGGCGGGCAATTGAAGTGGTAGAGGCCGAATCTAGTGCCGCTTCCCACGCATCGATAGAATTTGTCGCAGCGGGTCGGATGAGGGAAGTAACCGGCCTGCTTGCACACGATGCCTTTGTTGCTGATTTGCGTTGGCCTGTCGCATGGCCGGTTGTCGCTCTCATTGCCGGAAGAGGATTCGCCGCTGGACGAAGAGGACGAGGAAGATTCGGAAGTCTCGCTGGTGGAATCGGGCATGGTCATCTCCGGAGGTCTCTCCGACGGCGCGTTCGGGCCGCTACCGGCCATGCAGGAAGACACTTGGTCTATGTGGTTGCAAGTAAGGAGCCCTTGGTCCCACGCCGTGCCAGGCGCGCAATCGAATTCGTACTTCCGGTAACCGGTCACATCGTCACCGACGCAGCGGTAGAACTTCTTGCAGTCGCTCTCGTTGGCGAAGAAGCCTTCGTCAGTGCAGGCGGAGCTACTTCCGGTTGGTCGGTTGCTGATCTGTTGGGGTTTGTTCGATTCGCCAGATTCGGGCGGGGTTTCTCCCGATGCCGGGGTCGGTTCGGGACCACTTCCGGTAGGCTCAGTGCCGGTCGGCCCGGGTTTGTTTGGTTCGCCAGATTCGGCCGGGGATTCTCCCGATGCTGGAGTCGATTCCGAGCTACTTCCGGTCGGCCGACTGCCGCCTTGCTCGGGCTCGGTTCCTCCAGATGATGGAGTCGATTCCGAGCTACTTTCGGTCGCCGGACTGGATTCGCTGGAGACTTCGTTTTCTCCTGCGACTGTGGTAGCTTCGGTACTCTCCGAGCTTTGACTCGCCGTCGAAGCCTGCGTGGTCGTGGATTCTTGGGCAGTTTCCTCGGACGTCGAGGAACTCTCCGTGGATGTTGGAGCCTCGTTACCTTCGCTCGGAGTCTCCGAGGTTGGGGGAAGATAAGTGCCGGACCCCGATGCTGGCGCCGAGCTCGATGAAGTCGATTCTTCGGGGCTCGTTTGTCCCTGCTCAACCCCGCCCGCCGGTGGTTTTCCAGTCGGCGATTCTCCCTGCGACGGACTCGAGCCTGACTCACCGCCGCAACCGGGAACTGCGTAAGCGTAGTTGCAAGTCTGTATCTTGTCGTCCCAGACCGTTCCCTCGCCGCACTCGAAATCGTACTTTATCAGTTTTCCACCATCGTCGACGCAGCGGTAGAATTTCTTGCAATTTTGCGGATCACGGAAGAAACCCTCGGCCTTGCAGTCATCGCTGCTGGAAGGTCCACCGGTCATCGGAGGCTGTCCAGAAGTCGATTCCGGTCGGGAGACTGGGGGAAGTGGTCGCATCGATGTCGGGGAATTATCTTGGGAAGAATCTTCCGTCACTTCCGATGAACCGGAAGTCGAATCTACAGGGGAACTCGTGCTAGCTGTTACTTCGCTTTCAGTCTCGGGTTGTTGACTTTCGGTTGACGAATCTCCCGGGGAAATCGGGCTCGAAGTCACTTGGTTCTCTCCTTGAGGCTGTTCAGGCTGTTGAGGTTGTGGAGGTTGTTGAGGTTGTTGAGGTTGTTCAGGCTGTTGAGGTTGTTGAGGTTGTTGAGGTTGTTGAGGTTGTTGAGGTTGTTGAGGTTGTTGAGGTTGTTGAGGTTGTTGAGGTTGTTGAGGTTGTTGAGGTTGAGGTTGTTGAGGTTGTTGAGGTTGTTGAGGTTGTTGAGGTTGTTGAGGTTGTTGAGGTTGTTGAGGTTGTTGAGGTTGTTCAGGTTGTTGAGGTTGTAGCGGTTGTTGAGGTTGTTGAGGGTGTTCGGGTTGTTGAGGTTGTTGAGTTGATCCAGAACCGCTCGGTTCCTCGGTCCGTCCGTTGCACTTCGGCACGGCAAACGCGTGATTACAACTCGAAATACTGTCGTCCCATACAGTGCCCTCGCCGCACTCGAATTCGTACTTGGTGAAGGAGGAACCGGAACCTACGCATCGGTAGAACTTTCGGCAATCTTCAGCGTCGCCGAAGAATCCTTCCGACGTGCACGTCGCTCCGGGTGAGAGGGGCTCGGACGGAGGTGACGAGGACTCCGGCTGTTGGGAACCTGATTCCGGCCCGGGAGATGGTTTGTTCGATGCGCCTGGTTGCGAAGGAATTTCGTTGCTGTCGCCGGACTCTGGGCTTCCGGGTTGCTGAGGGTTGGAAGGCTCTTCTCCAGGCGGATTTGGTTTTTCCATTGCTGGAGGATTGCCTCCAGGTTGCTGCGGGTTGGAAGGCTCTTCTCCAGGCGGATTTGGTTTTTCCATTGCTGGAGGATTGCCTCCAGGTTGCTGCGGGTTGGAGGGCTCTTCTCCAGGCGGATTTGGTTTTTCCATTGCTGGAGGATTGCCTCCAGGTTGCTGCGGGTTGGAAGGCTCTTCTCCCGACGGATTTGGTTTTTCCATTGCTGGAGGATTGCCTCCAGGTTGCTGCGGGTTGGAAGACTCTTCTCCCGACGGATTTGGTTTCGACACCGGTGGAGGATAGCCTCCAGGTTGCTGGGGTTGCGACGGCGATCCTCCCGAAGGTTTCTCTCCCGGCGCGCTCGCTCCAGGATGTCCTTCCTGTCCTCCGGCCACAGGCGGAAGCTCCGTGCGACAGGGTGGCTGCGCGGTCACCGGGGCCGGACGGTGCTCGGGCCGCGACGTAGCGTCGCTCGGTTCACTCGATCCGTTGTTAACATCGTTCTCCTGAGAAGAACCGGAAGAGCCCGAGGAGACTTTGCAGTCCGTTCGCTTCACCGCCCATCGGTGGTTGCAGGACTCCAACTGCGGGTCCCAGACGGTTCCGTCGCCGCAGCTGAAGTCGTATCTCCTGTAGGAGCCTCCCTCGCCGACGCATCGGTAGAACTTGCCGCAATCCTCCGGATCGGCCATGAAACCCTCCGCTCGGCACTGAGGACCTCCGACCGCCGTGTCCGTTGGTATTTCGTTGCCGCTCTCGGTGCTCGTTGGCCAGCCTCCAGTCGTACCGGCGCTGCTTCCCTGTGGGGTGGACCAGCTCTGCTCCGGCGCAGTCGTTCCTCCCGACGATGGTGGCAAGTACGTGGAGGGCCCGCTCGTCGGTGCGTAGGAAGGCCCGTTCGTTGATCCATGCGACGACCCGGACGGTGGCACGTAAGACGGCCCGCTCTGCGGCCGCGATTCCGGTCGCTCCTTCACCGGTCCTTCCTTTTCCGGATTATTATTCGAGTCCACGTCGTTCGTCTCGTCGATCCCGTCCATCCCGCCGCATTCCGATCTCCCGCTCTCGTTCGGGTGGGTACAAATGGCCCCTCGCTCCTTCGAGAAAACCGTCCCTGGACCACACTCGAACTTGAACTTGGTAAGCGGTCCGCCGTTTCCGAAATCAACGCATCTGTAGTATATCGTGCAGTCCTGCGGATCCGCGTGGTAACCCTCCTCACGGCATTCGAAATTCGAATTGGCTCGTCCACCACGATGATCTGTCGATCCCTCATCGTAGAAACCTGAAAAAAAAAATTAAGTTGAATTATTGACGATCGGGATTTTTATGTAAATTTAATTTAATTCGGCGCGTAATGATGGATGGGGCAAAATGGACCAACTGGGAAACAGAGAGTTCCGTCTTGCACCTCTCTCCTCCTTACAGTGTTCCATACGAGTTAGATAGTAAAATAGGTAAAGTAACATTTCTTGTTCACAAACGGTCACGATAACTTTCTCGTTAATTTCACAACAAAAAATTGGTCCCTCTCCCAAAAATGTCTTAATTTCACAAATATATATTTTTTTTGTAAAATTAACGATAAAATAACTGTGGATGTTTGTAGACAAAACAGTTTGTTGAATGGACAAATCTTCTTTTACTGTGTAGTTGGCTCTTGTTCGAACATCGTCGATATCTCGAGATTCTTGGACCGAGGAAAAGAAATTTCATACGACCGTTCTTATACCGGTGGTCCATCTTGCCCCGCTCCTCCCTACCCGCTCCAATTTTCCGGCGGAATCCTCGGATTTTTGCATAGATCCAAGTGAATTCATAGCGTAAAGTTGGACGGGGGCAAATGGACCAACTAGGAAACGAACGGTTCGATCTCGCCCCGCTCTCTTCCCTACGGGAGTTGCACAGTAAAGCCGGTGCCAACTTTTCTCGCTAGCAAACATCCACGATTCCTATCTTGTGCATATAGCAAAAAAAAAAGTAAAAATTTGTCCATTTCCCCAAAAATGTCTCTTAATTTGACAAATATTTTTGGTAAAATTGACGAGAAAATAATTGTGGATGTTTATGAACAAAAAAAGTTTGTTAAATATAAAATTCCATTTTTACTGTTTTCAACGAGATTGTTTTCGAGTATCGTTAAAAATCACATCTCGAGAATCTAAAAAAGAAAAAAAAAAAAAAAAAAATTGCAAACGGTCTCATTCTCGTCCCGGTGGTCCATTTTGCCCCGGTGCTCTCTATCAGCTCCGATTTTCCGGCGGAGTCTCGCATAGGCGAGCGATGAGCCTCGGGGCGATCGTCTCGCGTTTCGATGCCGGCAGCCGGGGCTCCGCGTCGACGGGAACCTGTTTGACGACAACAACGTTCGTTCTTTGCCGAGCGAAAAGAGCGATTCCCGCAAGACATCGAGAGTGTGTACGCGGCCCGGCGTATGCGCTCTCGATCCTCTCCCGGGTAGGAGAGGATCGCGAAGCTCACGCGAGAGATCTCTTTTTCTCTTTATCCCTCGTGACGCCCCGTGTGGATCGTCCGCAAAAATAGGATCCTCCCGGCGCGGCTCGCCGAGGGGGAGCGCGAGTATCGATCGATGGATCGACCGCGCTCCGCGGGGCTCTTGCACGCTTCGTAACCGTCGCACGTAACATACCTACAGCCCTTGGCGCATTCCGTAATTGGTACCGATCCCGCGTAAAATGTTCCACCCGGCTCTTGTCTCTTCTCGACGAATTTCCCCCCCCCCTCCCCCCCCCTCCGCCGCCTCTCGAATACTTTCTCGGATCTCTGTGTGCACTGAAGAAAGTTGAAAATTGAAATTTCCATATTGCTTCCTCATAAAAGCTGAAAATTGAAATTTCCATATCGCTTCTTCATTAAAGTTGAAAATTGAAATTCGCGAAGCTTCTTCTATGAGGAAGCAGTGTCTGTATTTTTGGCTTCCTCATAGAGGAAGCTTCGCGAATTTCAATTTTCAACTTTTATGAAGAAGCGATATGAAAATTTCAGTTTTCAGCTTTTATGAGGAAGCGATATGGAAATTTCAATTTTCAAATTTTTTCAACGTCAAGGTCTTAGACTTTTATGCGAAACGGCTGATCGTCACGTTTCACTATGTCGAATCTGCGCTTGGCGCGAAAAAATACACGGAAGTATGCGCTCCTGAATTTTTGGTTTGCCCTTTCGAAATCGCTGTTTAAAAATCCGCAAAATTACTCATTCAATTTTAGCTACCCAAATTTTCGATAAACTTTTTTCGTTGGGCGTCGCTCGGAGACTATACTCAATGTATTTTTCCACGCTGATCACAAATCTGACACTTATTTCATTCGTAGATGAAT
>JAPYZC010003872.1:0-11240 GCA_030522665.1 Ichneumoninae sp. A BG-2022a
AATTGTTGATATGTTGTATGAATGGGATATTTAAATCTACGTGGTACATTTTCTTCGAGTTGTATACAAAGCGGTTTTATATTCTGTATTTGCATCTCACCGAATCTTCTAGATAGTTCCTGTGTTCTGGTTTTTATAGGAGTAATGCCCGAAAGTTCGTAGAGCAAGTAAAATATTTATTTCATTCAAATAACTATTTACTTAATTTAAATAAACATTTATTTCAATTAAGTAAATAGTTACTTAAACGAAATCAATATTTTACTCAAACCAAATAAACGATGGCCGTCAAATAATTTTTTTTTCTCAGTGAAGGCGTCGTATGGGTAGCGGCATTTTTTTTCTCTCCTTAAGTGCTTTTCACCCGCCCGGTGAGCAGCGCTAGTGATTTTTTTTTCGTCAACGCTCCAGGCGGAAAATTGGAAAGAACAAAATTGTAAGTGGGTCGAGAACAAGATATCCCTCGTGGGTCGCAATTTGAAGGTAGCTCGCCCGAATGCTCGTGAAAAAAAAAATAGGATGATTCCAGCTGCAGTCAAAAGAGCCGAGGAGGGCCCTAGTGGTAACGGCGCGCTTAGATCAGACGATAGTCGAGCCCGATTGACGATCGAGAAATCTCACGGGAGTGCCTCATCCATCTTCTTTGACGTATGAAAATCGTTTTATCAGCCAGTACATTGTATGGTTCGGTAGATTTACCGATAATATCCCCCAGAAGCATTGTGGCAACGTCGAAGTTCCGCTCTCTCGTGTGTGTGTGCGCGTGTGTGTATCGAGAGCAATATTCCAGGGCATTTCCGGCCGCTCTCAAACTAGTATAATTTCAGCTCGCCGGTATCAAAGGCTCCGCAGCGGGAAGTGAGCTCATACTCCACCGAGTCTGCTTAGACTCATTAATCCCACAAGATAAACATAAATATTAATAAAATATCGAGGAGAGGATAATTACATCGCGGGTTGCACGAGGGGGAGCTTGGGTCACCCTCGGCTCCGCCCAACCCTCGTCGTGTCGCTTTGATCCCCTCTGCAAACTACGCTGTGCACTCTGCAAGACGTTACAGACACGCGGGCGAACCGCTAGAGACGGAAAACCAAAAAAACTCGAGGGTTCGCTTAACATCCGTTTTATGCCCCGATCTCCCTCGAGTGAACGCCGAATCTGCCGCATAGATCTACATCGATTACCGATCAATATTTGCTTCTTTCGACCACGGAGCAATTATCGTTTCAAACCCGCACGGAATTGTAAGAATTAAAGGTAGAATTGAAATAACAATTTTTTTCTTTGGCAGCCCGCAATTGAATTTTACTTGGGTCAGTCATCTTTTTTTTCAGCGTGCAAGCTGAGTAAGCTTAACGGACCATAGTTGGGGGCAAAACGTCATTTTCCAATAATTTTTGGATACCCGAATTTGTCCCATCGGATACGTCCGGCGTTTCTGCCCAGTGTTGCCACCTTGTCCGATCCAAAAATGATTGGAAAAATTAGTTTTGCCCAAAACCCCCGTTTTGCCCCGTTGCCCCATTTTGCCCCGCTCTCCCCTATAACCTATAACACACGCGCTATAGTATTGTAACGACTATGTAGCGGACTAGTCGTTATGAAACACGACATTAGTTACGTTTGGCAATAGACAAACGAACGGACGATCGATACAAGATCAATCGTCATGTAAAACAGTCTCGACGTCTGAACGAACAGATGTGTAACATTGACGTGACCGGGATAATTAAAGTTTACCATTATTAGTAACATCTGCCCCAAAACCAAATACGTTGTTCATTCGCTCGGTCGTTACGATATATTTAACAAATAGGGTAAAAGTGGGGAATATGGCCCGGTCCATATATCATTGATTTACGTGTCAATCGAGGTGGGCCATTCGGCACTTTTACTCTAGTAAGTAGGAATATTTGTTTCCGCTATAGGGTAAAAGGGGTGAATGTGGCCCACCTCGATTAACCCGTAAATCAATGATATATGGACCGGGCCATATTCCCCACTTTCACCCTAGTCGAAAGAGTGGCCTTGTATCACGTTCGTATACCCCAAGTTAATTCCACCGCTAGCCGCGGGATTTAACAAGATATCAAAGGAGCGGACCGAACGGCGACAAAAAAGTTTAAAAGAAAGATGAAAGGAGCTCGCGAGATGCAGCGTCGTACAGGAAAGGCGACTTTTCCAATTGAAGTCGTCGAGCTATCGTCGAGGGCCCTCCAGCCTTGCAAGCTCAAGCTGAAAATCGTCGAGCGAAATGTGGACAGACCGGAGAGGCGACGGATGGGGGGCGGCGATACAGGGGCTACCCGGGCTTGAGGGTTGCTGGCAAGGCTACTCGGGGACGTCGGACTAAGAGAGCCGCCCACAGGGCTCGAGGATTATTTAGGAGGCAATTTAGTAACAATACAAAGGTACCGACGACTGTGGAAAACGCTGCGCGGCTTTTCCGGCGCAGCCGGCTAGCCGGGACCGGAGAATGCGGCAGAACGAGCTCGCAGGGGTGGCGAACAGGGGCGAGAGAAAGATTTAAAGATAGCGCTGGGTTATTTAGAAGCGTTAAATTTATCTCCCTCCACCTCCCCTCTCGTCCTATCGTAATGAAACGTACTCGAGCTTTTTCATATTTTTAGCCATACGAAGCGTGACAAGCCAAGCTCGCCAGAGCTTTTGCTTATCATTCGAGTAAGTTGAAAAAAAAAAGATTGATAGTCGACTCAACTGAGTATCGAGAATTTCCTTAAGAACAAACAAATATGGAAATAAAAATCCAAATAAAATAAATCGTTACGCGCCAGAAAAAATTCAGTTAATCGTCTTCTTGGCAACCACGTGGCGAATCAATTTCACGTATAATGAGATCCGAAATATTTCACAGGAATATACATATCACAAAAGAAACAAAAATAAAATTATAATAGCACAAACATTCCGGTGTCCAACTTGATTTCCGGTACAGATCCAAATAATTTAATTAAAAGTACATCTTAGCACCACCTATTCGATCGTACCATTATAAAAATCATTCCACATTCCGGTTACAACTTTCGTTACTGTACAGTTTTCGTTTGCTTCCTCATAGAGGAAGCTTTGTGATGGTGAAAAATGTTTTTTTCGAGATTTTAATGGAAACGTGTTTAGAATGTTCCAAAACATCGAAAAAACACATTTAGAAAAATGTCCGGATGTATGTGTGTGTGTATGTGTGAATCAGATGCGAAAAATTGAAATGGCTATATCTCGGAAACGCCTCCACCGATCAGGCTGAAATTTCGCACACAGCTTGTGTGGTTGATAGTCAATGTTTCTGCCAAATTTCGTCCAAAAATGTTCAGTTGTTTTTTTTTGGACGGCATTTTTTAGTACTTTGAAAATGTCTGTACGCACTGTAGCGCTCGCAATTTTTTTGCTGTCGGACTAAAAACGCGTACACAGATAGAATCTAATCACCCGAGGATCCCATTAAAATTTCAAGAAAATCGATCGAACCGTTCAAATTTTATGTCATTCTGAATTTTTTGAATTTCATGCAATTTTTTTTTTTTAAGACGCAGTTTTTTCGGATCAAATATTCACTTGCGAATAAAATAAGTGTCAGATTCGTGACCAGCGCAAAAAAAAACATGGAATTACAGTTCCGGAGCGACAACTAACCAAAAAGTTTACCTGGCATTTTTATAGCCAAAATTGCAAAAATGAATGATTTTAGGTATTTTTAAACAACGATTTCTTTGCTTTCCGATGGCATCGCGTAAAAACCCAGGTGCCTATCGTGATCTGCAGCAAGACATACACAAGACGATGGATATGACGGGATTAAAAAGCTCGATAAAGAGGTATCAATAGGGATTCTGGAA
Organism: Ichneumoninae sp. A BG-2022a; assembly: GCA_030522665.1. Lineage (NCBI taxonomy): Eukaryota > Metazoa > Arthropoda > Insecta > Hymenoptera > Ichneumonidae > Ichneumoninae sp. A BG-2022a. Next base: position 3,856 of record JAPYZC010003872.1, read on the forward strand.
TAAAAATCGAAAGGGCAAGAAAAATTCAGGAGCGCATACTTCCATGTATTTTTTTGCGCCAAACGCAGATTCGACACAGTGAAACGTGACGATGTTTTTTCTTCTTAAAAATCGTTTTACTCATCTTTTATTATTTATCGGAGATGGCTTCCGCGTTGGCTCTTTCAATCTGTTCCGGGGCTCGCAGTACGAATAAAATCTTCCTCGGATATTATCGGCAAGCCATGCGCGATCGGAACCTCAAACACGAGAACACCTCGATAAATCCCGTAAAGTCGTAGACTGTTGACAAGAAGCGTCCTTCTATCGCGACGTCCCCGGAACGAAAGAGGACGATTGCTCTACTTTCGTGAGCACGCAAATTCGGCTCCCTTCCATTTCGCTCCGTATCTCGGGGTTTTGACAAGGTATGTCGCTGCTCCCGAGAGCACCGGAGAGCGCGACAATATAAAGGTATTTTCCTCCCACACACGAAACGCGCTGAACCCACTAGAATCGGCAAGCCGAAGTTCATAAATGCCTCGTTCGATGTAACGTGGCGTGAATTTCATATTTTTAAGGCAGCATAGTCGCAAGCTCGACAAAAGCTTTTTTTCGAAATTCCGGAGAAACTCGATTTTGAGCCGGATTCGGGGGGAATCTCGCGAAAACCACTCGTTAATCGCTTATTCACGTGAGCTTGTAAGCTTCCGCGCTAATGAGCCTCGAGCTTTCGCGTTAATTGCAGCAATCACGAGCCGGCTAAAATGAGATGTTCCGAGCGAGTTGACTGCCCACTCCGGGCTCGCAAGCTTCCCGTAGCTCAAGCACGCCAGAATTCGTCGGCTAATTTAAAGATGATCGGCTATATACCGACTCCACTTTAAGGCAGGTAATAAAGAAAGTCGCGGCAAATGAGACAGAAACTGTTCAACGGTTAATTATTCGCGCGAGCTTTCCTCAGCTAATTTCAAGAGTTCCGCAATCCTGCCGGCTGGAAATAGGTCGGACTTCATGAGTGATTCAGGGGCTACGTAATAGTTGATTATTTGCACGAGCTTGCGGGCTTTCGTGCTAATTATCTCGGAGCCTTGGGGTTGATTGCCGGAAAATCACCGCCCGACCGAATGCCACTTCCGCGATCCGTTCGAAGCCCGGGTTCGGCGTCGCAAGCTCTTTGCGGTCTGAACACGTCTGAATTCACGAGTCTAATCTCAAGGTGACCGACGTATGCAAGCTCGAGGGCTTTCCTTCAAGCCCTTCGGTCCCATCCTTCACATGGCCGCGGTCAAAGCAAGTGGATTCTTCGAGGGCTGAGCTTGCGAGCTTTGAGCTTTCGCTCGTAGGCTCACAGGCTCTTCTCCTCGGCCACTTACGAGACCTCCTTTGCGTTACCGTGCCGTCGTGGTTAGCGGATGTACAAGATTCAGTATTCACCTCCCTCGGGTGCACCGCTTAAAGCGCACTAGAGCTTGCAATTTGGATCCCTCGAGGGGTTACTGAATTCAAGAGAACCTATTACGCGTATTAAATTTAAACGCGTACTTATAGCGAGCCATTAATGTGTAATGATAAAATGGCGGCGAATGGGTCCGATTTATCCCGCGAATGCGGAGCTTTCGAAAGCACGCTTATCTTCAAGTTTTCCATTAAACTCGGAGTTTGGATAGAGGAAGTAGTCAAAGGTCGAAGGTACACAGACTTCGATACACTCGTTCCTTCGGCGATGAGTTAAAGCTCACTGGAGTGTAGCGCGAGTGGAGCTTTCGAGAGGCAGAGTTCTGGAAAACCGATTGCACGTCGCAAACACAAACGTTCCGCAGTACAAAAACAACCCGGTTCGAAGAGCTCGAGCTTCCGTCGAGCTTCACCTTGCGGGTTCGGCTCTATCATCCAATTTGCAAGCTTGATGTAGAAAACCGCCTTTGGTTATCGACAATTCGTGCGGTACAGGGCTCGAATTTAAGGGCAAAAAGGGTTAAACGTCATGCGGTATGAAACAATTCCGATCTGAACTCCAGAGTCGTTCTTGATGTTTCGTCGCATGAGACAAATATTCTATTCTTTAAAAACAAAAATAAAATTAGTCGGGCGTTTCCGCGAGCAGTAGTAATAAAACATCTGCGGGGCAGCCGGGGTTTTTTCTGCATAAAAATAATCCTTCGAAATCGAAAAGAGTCACAAAAAAGGACTAGGCAATGACTCATTTATGACCCCGCATTTTCAGGTACGTCACGTTGCTCCGCGAAGGTCAGCCTACCGCGAAAACTTTTTACCTGCTAAAACACAGTGCAGCGAGCGTCTTGCTCCCCACCTACACTCGCCCAATTTTCATTCGACGACGTGCGAAAAATGCCCTTGTCGTTGTCTATTTGCCAATCAATTTGTTTTACTCCACTCTCCGAATATCTAAGACCCTCCCATTTTTTTTTTACTTCAGCCATCCAACAATCTTTCAAATTTGGTCTAAGAACTTCAGCGGTAACTATCGGTCGCATCTTGGAAACCAGGACCAAACGGCGCGTTACCGCGGACTCAACCAAAGTGTAATCATCTCACACTATTCAATATCGAACTTTGTTTTTAGTTAATCCATTTTACGTGCAACAGTGTAAATATTTGTTGTCTTTGTCAATAAATAAATATTTGTGTTTTAACAAAGTTTCACCATTATCTCCTCAATAATAAAGATAACGATCGTTGGTGATTAAGTTCCCTAACGGCAATCTGTACCAGCGAGAATTCGTCACCATCGGCGTGAGTTTAGGCCTTACAACCCTGAACTGAAAAACCATCGCGAGTTCCCGGCGTATAGAACACAATCGGCGGTCTTTTTTGCTTCCTCATGGAGAAAGCTTTGTTTTCAGCGAGACGCTGATAATTGATATGCCAAAGCTTATGGCGAAAAAAGCTCATCCGAGCTTGCAGCGTCTTATGTAGAGAAACTTCATGGATCCCAATTGCATGTTTAAAAAAGCTCTCACAACTGCGACGTCTCGGCGGATAAGACTCAATGCTTTTTCGCAAGCTCGAGCTTTCGAAAGCCCAGTTCGTCCCCTCTAAGGTTTCCTTCAACCTCTAATTCTCGTCGAGTGGCGGCGTCGACTGCGAGTTGAATCCCGTAGACGGTACAAGTTTCATTTTGCTGACACGGAAGAGCTTTTTCTCTCTCCCTCACGCTCTCTCTCGCAGCGCTGGAACTTATTCGGCACGAGTTGTACGTGACGCAGAGACGAATGTCTGGGAAGCTGTGGCAGCGAAAGCTCGAGCTCCGCGAGATGAAAGGGAAAGGATCGTGGAATTGCAAGAATCTCCGAGGCCTCGGGGACAAATTTTCGCCGGAGAAAATACCACAGAAATCACAAGCTGAAAGCTCCACCCCTTCAAGAGGAATAGCGACGAAAATATTGTCGAGACGGGCGCAAAAAAGCCTGCTGAGACTCAACGTCTCAACAGAGACATCGCATGAAAAAAAAAGCGTGCAAAGTGATTTGCACAATTACTTCCTCATTTTTTACCTTTTCGTACATAACTTCCTCTTTGATAAATTCCGTTGATCCATTTTGCCTTCCTCATAGAGGAAGCTATAATTAAAATACAATTTTCACAACAAAAAGTATAGAAAAAGCATTTGCAAATTACTTTTCACCTTTTTTGTAACATAGAAAATGTCTATATTTCATAAAAATAAACCGTCAAAATTGACCCCAGAATTTATTATAGGATATCGCAAACTGAAATTTGCAGATTGCGTCGTTTTAAGGCAATTTTTGTTCTATTATTCAGCACTGATTACGATACTATAACTCATTTTACTCTTTGCGTGTTGTTTGATTCAGAAATTCAGATCAATTGGGATTGTGGGATTTTGAAATGTTCCATTTCAGAAATATTGAAGATTTGAAAATCCCAGAAAATTTAAACGATTGGATCAATTTTTACCGAATTTAATACGAAACATTGTACCGTGATAGTCCATTCCCATGCCAAATTTAAGCTCGATACTTCCATGTTTACTAAAATTAGACGGTTTTTGGTAATTTCTGAAAAAAATAAAAATTCCATAAAATCTGATCCCTTCGGTAGATTTCGGCCAAATTCAATACCAAAGGTCTTTGATAAAAATACTATATTCGGGTGCAGTTTTATGTCGATAGCTTCAAATTTACGAAAGTTAGAGCTACCACAGACTTTTTAAAAAAATTTCGAATTCCCGTAAAATCCCGAAACGGGTCGCAATCTTCATGAAAATTACACCGAAGGAAGAGACTTGACCACTCTACAAGTGTATAAAATTTCAACCCGCTATCTCAAGCCGTTTCCGAGTTATAGTCGATCTAAGCGATGCATGCTGTCACACACACACACACATACATCCGGACGCCAGCTAAAAATGACATTTCTCGACGATTTCGACCCTTTATAGTAATCTGACATTAAAATCTCGAAAAAAAATATTTTTACGAAAACTAGCTTCCTCCATGAGGAAGCAAAAATGGGGACTAAAAGGAATAACAAAACGAGCTTTATACAGCAAGGTTGCTCGACAAATGCGAAATAAATACGACAAACTACGATAAAAGCTCCTAGAAGTGAGCACAATAATAAATCGACCGGAGGAGAAACGAAGGTAAATGCAAGGGCGAGTGGAGTTGAATGGAAGATGAACGAATGTCGACAATCTGCGATCGCTAAGGTCTCGTTAAATTTTGAAAGGATTCCATTCCAGACTGAGAGCCCTTTCTCCCTTACCCTCCCCGATGAGGAGTGAATATTGCAACGACCATTAGCATCGGGGCCGAGTCGTGAGAGGCGAATGAGAGGAAAATGAGACTTTTTCCAGCAGGTCAGTCCGACCCGGCTCGGCGGTTGAGGGAACGTTAATTTTTCAGAGCAAACCCCTGGCGCGGGCCTGGCTCGGTTCTTCCCCTTCCACGAGCCCGGGCAGCCCTCTGTGATTATTACGACCCCACGTACTCTCCGGTGAACGCCTCGTGAATCTTCCGGAAGCTGTACGGAAGCGGCTGCGAGCTCACAGCGCCAGAACTTGCAGCCGCTACACCGAAATGAAACTCGCTTCTAGCAAAAAAAAGGTTTTTTTTTTCAATTTTGCACAGATGTATTTTGGAAGGCTGTTTTTCGTCTGTTCGTCCCAAAAATATATTCTACAAAAATCATTGACAGATTTCACCTTTCGCAATGAATTGTTTTGGTGGCGAAAAAAAATTATTCTGAACCTGCCAGCGATAACCGCGGGCTGATCTTTTTTTTGCTGTCTTTCGTAGCACTAGGGAAGAGAGAAAAAAAAGATCTCAACCGACAAGGATCTGTGATAGACGCAGAATATTTTCATATTTTTTATAACATAATATAATATATTTTTGTTAATTTTATATTTAAAAAAGGTGCAGAACTTGCAGCCGCTACACCGAAATGAAACTCGCTTCTAGCAAAAAAAAAGTTTTTATTGTTCAATTTCGCACAGATGTATTTTGGAAGGCTGTTTTTCGTCTGTTCGACTCGAAAATATATTCTACAAAAATCATCGATAGCTTTCGCCTTGCGCGATCAATTGTTTTGTTAGCGAAAAAAATTACTATAAACAAAAAATTATTCTGAACCTACCAACGATAACCGCGGATGGATTTTTTTTTTGCTGTCTTTCATAGTACTAGGGAAAAGAGAAAAAAAATATCTCAGCCGACAGGGATCTGTGATGGACGCAGAATAATTTCATATTTTTTACAATATATTATTATATATTTTTGTTAATTTTGTATTAAAAAAAGGTGCTTAGTAAATCTCCGGTTCGCTTTGAAATAAAAAAGGTGGCACCACGCTTCTCGGCGAGCGAACGAGAAACTAAACGACCACGTAAGTGGAGAAAAAAAATTGCTAGTGAACATAGACCAGTCGCGTTGAGAGAGTGAGAGAAAAAAAAATGGAGGCTGAGTGCGATGGCAGGTGCAACGTAGCTCCACGCTCATTTTGCGGTCTTTTTTATCTCCTCGTTCTCCGGACACGTTCTTAGCAAATGAAACTCCGGCGAGGATTGAGCTTTTCGCCTCGAACCAGTGAACCAACTTTTTTTTTTTCAATTGTCTACTTCTCCCATAAAAATTCTATGTTCATTGTGAAAAACTAATCATTGATGTACCGAGCTCACGATGACACTTCACCCATCTGAGAAAAAAGCTCCTTTGGACTTGCAGCTTTTTCTCCAGAGATACAAATTTTATAGTGTCCGATTAGATATTTAAAAAAGCATTTTTTTACCACGATAGATAGATCATTCATTGTGTCCTCGAATAAATTCCCTACACAGTAAAAAAGTTTGTACTTTTTACAACTTATTGTCCACAAACGTCCACAATTTTTTTTTTTTTAACCTTACCATCCCACCATCTGACTCTTGTGTTACAAACAACAGAACAAACTAAAATTGTTAATGGCACGAGAAATAAGAGGACAGATTTGTACAATGAAACCTTAACAAACGAGCTTCTCACTTATTTAACAAAACAATTTTTACGAAACTTCCATAGCAAAGAAAAGCACTGAAAGACGCTTTAATTGATTTTACTCTAATTAATTTAATTAAAGTACGCTTAATGTTAGAGAAAAGGTATTAGACCTTTGTTACGTCTGCCAAATTAATTGCACTATATTAATTGCACATCTTACGCTCTCATGGAATCAATAACGCGCGTGTTTAGTTTTGGGGCGGATATTATTAGTACAATCGCAGCTAAATGTCTCGAGAACGAACTGTCACACGTCTGTTCTCTCTGAAAGTCCGATCTAGACGGTTGTTATCCGGTCAATCGATAATCTGTCCGTTTGTCATTTGTCATACCGAGCCATTCCGTTCACCCATGTAATGTCATGTGTCTCAGACCATCCTCTTCTCTCTATATATATATATATATATATATATATATATATATATATATATATATATATTGTAACGAAACAAGGGCTCTGCCCTACCGACGATCTACGCGCGAGCAAGCGATAACGGCAAGGTTCGAATCCCAGCGTCGATGAACGGCGACAAGCTCCGCCCATCGAGGATCGAACGCGCGTATCTCCGGGGAATTTAAGAAGATTTCGCCGTTGCAACTCCAAATTCAATTAAAAATTAATACAAAATCGCCGTTGCATCAACGTCACGCATGGCTCGGTCAGTGACGCAGATAACGGGACTCCTCGAGTGTATATAAGCGAGCGCCGCTACCGAAATATTCTCTATTCTATCCATTCGATTTTCATAGCCATCCAACAACCTGCCTACACTCCTTGTGGAAGCATACACTGAGAAAAATAATTGGTAGAATTAAGCAAATGCGCGGTGACATACGTTCGAAGGTGTATTTTGTTGGTACAACAAAAATGTTTGTTTCAGT
>JAPYZC010003874.1:0-11239 GCA_030522665.1 Ichneumoninae sp. A BG-2022a
TTATTTATATATCTAAAATCATATTTATATATCGTATCAGTCACGTGTCCTTCCGCAGGCTTAACTTTAAATACGAGCGAGAATCAAACTATCATTTACGTGGTATTTCAACTTTACTCTGCTGTTTATTTAAATGTCTAATATTTTATTTGTATATCGTATCAGTCATAAAGAAAATGAGAATACCGTTCTCATTGCAGATTCGGTGGAGCAGTCTCTGAGGCAGCAGCTAAAAGACGTTAAGATAAAACCTACGGAGGCTTTCGAGAGGCGAATTTCCGGCGCGACGGAACTCGACATCGTCAACAGCGGACTTGATCATTCCATGGAGAACGCAGCGTTTGTATGTATCTTGTTTGTTCTCACATTCCTCGGTATTTCGTAACTTCCCAACCGATTCGATCGATAGATTACAATATTTTTCTCTCGTATCAATTTAGTGCATCATGACGACCGCCGAGAAATACAATCTTTGCCTCGACGTGAGAAAAGCCGCTTATTGCTACGCTATCGAGAAGATCTTCAAGACTTACGAGGAAGCCGGTCTCGCGTTTTAAGATCGCATATGTGGCTTGGAATTCGTTGGAACATTATTGTATTTAACAATGATTTTTCAGTAAGAGATGTAGTAGATCATACGACCGTTACGCGGTTTAGTGGGCCTGAAATTGTGATCGTCGCCACCTGCGAGCTCGATGCTTCTGAATAAATCGAGCTGTAAAAAGAAAAAAACGATATTACTCATGCTTGAATAGATAAGCGAAGAATATGACTTTCAGCTGTACGAAGAACTTGCCTGTTCCTCGGTGAGGTAGCGAGGTATAGCCGGTAAAATCCATGTGACAATTTCACTGCAGGGAGGAGTCGTCAAGGATCCCGTGTATGCGACATATTCGTCCGGAAAATCAAGATTGAACTGCGAAAGCGGAAATGGCTTGATCTCGACTCGCGTATCCGGACTTTTTATGCTGCTCGTGTATTTTTGCAGCAGAGAGAGACCCAAGCTTCGAACGTTACTTATCTAAAAAAAAAAGTTGGCATAATGACATACAAATAAGTATAGACACATATAAATAAATACGATTTTACGAGCTATAAAAAGAGTAAAATCAGATGAATTTTGTTCGTGTGTTCTATACAGGGTTGCGAAAATTATAATGGGCAAACGATGCATCTTCCATTTTTTTTAAAATGCGTAATGGAACTCGTCTCCATTATCTATTTTTCAAAAAATGGGCAATGGAGCTCGCCTCCATTATCCATTAAAAAAAATGGATTATTGAATTCGCACCCATTATGCATTTTTTGAAAAATGGGTAATGAAACTCGGCCCCATTATCCATTTTTTTTTTAATGAGCATCCCACATTATTCATTTTTATAGAAATGGATAATGAAATTCATAATCCATTACTGAAGAAATCCATTATTCGCAACTCTGCTTCTATAATATTGTTCGCAGGCCATTTAGGCCATTCGAGCATCGTCGCTTTTTTACCTCGAACAGTATTCCAACAACTGCCAAGCCATCCTCGTGCTGCAAAGCTTCGCTAACCGAACCGTAATTTTTTTTGTAGTGTACCATGTGCATCTCGAGAGGAAGGCTACGATTGTTGATCGTGTGCTCACTGCCGACGTCGTCCCGAGGGCCCCAATGAAAGTGAAGCTGGACAAACGCGTAATCGTCCTCGAGTGGACCACCGGATATGTACGGAGTCTCGTCAGCATCCCAGGACGCGCTGAGTTCGACTGCGAGGCAAGAAGATATAAAGAAAAAGAAGAAAAAAATTAATCTTCCCATCATGACCATCGCATCTTTCCTCTCACCCGTATGACCGTTGTTACTGAGTGTCATGTTTCTGGGTGATCTTCGATATCCCTGGAACTTTAGAGGAGACGGCACATCGAGTCTCGCCATTTCGTACGAATTCAAATCTATCGGAGATTGTCTCGTGCCGGAACAACTCGGGTACGAGTTTCCCCATTCTTCCGTGTCCCGGTAACCAAAATGTGAACCATGAGAATTATCTTCCTCGTGGCGTTCAGCCGATTCTCGCAGTTCACGCTTCGCCTCGTGATTCCCTGAAGGTCTTTGGCGATGACGATGAGCCTCGGCGTTGATGCCCGTCAGTGCGAGGAGAAAGACAACCGGGACGAAGAAATCGTGCAGACACATCGCAATACCAGTTTACTGACTGCCCTGAATTCCGAACGCATTCCATTAAAATAGCGAATGAAACGCTAAGGAATAAACGCTCCGAGTGAACAGTACGAAATGCATATTTTATCGATGTATTAAACTTGGCCTGTCAAAGTTTTCCGATAGCTTCAGAGAATGAAGAATTGCGTCGCACTTCAAAGTGGCAATCGCGTAGCTCGAGAGAGTACACTATCGAGATTTATAACACGCCCGGCTGTCCATTGTTTCACTGTTATGGCGATGAAGAAAAATTCATCACTGAAGAATATAAAAAACGACCCATAAATTGGCCCATCGCTATAAACTTCTCGTCGAAGATTATGTACCGTGGTAATTTTATTTCACGACTGTTTAATGTGCGCGTCGAGCGTTTTAATTGAAACTCCGATCACTATCGAGTAGTTTGATCGGAGCTTTTCGCCGTAGAATAAAGAAGTGTATCGACTGCTCAGAAACAGAAGGGCGTAACCCGACGCTCTTACACGGTGGTTAAGTCCTTGTGTTTCTCAGCAGTCTACCTGAGTACGGTCTTGCTGAATTTTGTACGTGTTATCGGGGTAATAGTTTCTCTAATACTCAGCTGGTAATAGCAAGGCAACGCTTATCCTCGATTATCCGCGACGATAATAATTACTGAAGCATTATTGGTTTCCTGTATCGACATAATTTAACGTTCGAGAGGAACAATGAAAAAAAAAATTATCTTACATGCAGTTAAAAAGTCAGGATCGATGTAATTAACGTGTGCGAGTCGTAAAGTCGTTCTTATCGTTAATACAGATCGTGAATTACTGGCTCACGAGAAATGCGCAAAGGCTGCGCTTGCACGATGGATGTTTGAAACTCTTGGAGTCGGATTGCCCGTCGGTTAATAGTAACACACCATTCATTGTGAGAACAATAACGACGATTTTAATAGCCTAAGCGCTGCCACGATTTATCGCGACACATTTCACAGCGTTTTTACAACATATATATAATCGTGTACAAATATCTTATAACTATCGTATGCATAAATTACGTTAAAATTACAGGCGAAATCCGACAATTTATATACGCTATACTGTATTATTTATAACTGTAATAATATTATTGTAGTACTCAATAAAATTGTATAATAGTATTCGAATCCATTTTCATCGACCTACTATTTCAATTTCTCTACTTTCTTAAAGATCCGTTCAAAAAAGTGCACAGTTATTTAACATGGTTTCCTCATACATGAGAAACACTACGCGTAAAATCTTAATAAATGAGGAAACCGTTAAGAAAATGTCTACATCTCATAAAATCAAAACGGTCAAAGTTTATTGCAACATTTATTGTAGAAAATCGCTAACTGAAATTTACGCGATCCGTCGATTCCAAGCGATTTTTTTATTTATTTTTCACTGCTAGTTACAAGTCAGCAACTCATTTCACTCTTAACGTGATATTTGATTGACAAACGGGAGTCATAGAAAAAAGAAATCTAGAAAATAAAAAAAAATTTTTTTATGTATTTATCAAATTTAAACGATTAATCAATTTTTTCAAAATTTAATACCAAACAATGTGGTGTACTAAAATCCATTCACCTTCCAAATGTAAGCTCAATACCGTGTTACTCCATGTTTAGTCGAGTTAAAGCATTGTTCGTAATTTTTCACAAAATTTCATAAAATGTAACTGCTTAGGATGTTTTAGAATGATAGATCAAATTTTATAAAAGTTAGAACTAAAGACATTTTCCAAAAACCGTTTCTAAGATACAGAGGCTTTAAACGATGCAAATTGCACATCCGTACATCCTGACGCGAGGTAGAAATCGCATTTCTCGACGTTTTAGACTATTTCCGGTATTCTGTCATTAGACCAATGACCAATCAAGTCATTAGGTCAATGACCGATTTTTTTTACGAAAACTGCTTCCTATATGAGGAAGCAAAAAAGAGTTTTAAATATTGAAATTTTCATATCGCTTCCTCATAAAAGTTGAAAATTGAAATTTTCACAAGGCTTCCTCATAAAAATTGAAATTTTCATATCGTTTCTCATAAAAGTTGGAAATAAAAAATTTCATATCGCTTTCTCATAGTGTTCGCTTATTCGCGAAGCTTCCTCTATGAGGAAGTCAAAAATTCAGACAATGATTCCTCATAGAAGAAGCTTCGCGAATAAAGGAACATTATGTGAAAGCGATGTTAAAATTTTTATTTTCAACTTTTATGCGAAATCGATATAATAATAATAATTTTCAACTTTCACGAGAAGCGATATGAAAACTTCAATTTTCAATTTTTATGAGGAAGCGTTATGAAATGTCAATTTTCAACTTATTTTTTCCACCGTAACAAAGCTTCCTCTATGAAGAAGCAAAAATTGACGAGGTATGGGTTTAGAATACATTAAGCGGTGCAACTACAACGAGCGGCGATAGAACTATCCATCAACTTCGTCAACCCTTGACTTAAAAAAAAACAATTGCAAAAAAATTTAATTAGTCGATTCTTCGCGTAGGTAGGGCAAATTATACTTATTGATGTTTGTCAACGACGTTAATCATATGGCTCGTTGGTCTAGGGGTATGATTCTCGCTTCGGGTGCGAGAGGTCCCGGGTTCAAATCCCGGACGAGCCCAAAGCATAATTTTTTTTTGTTTTTCGGTAAAGAATCGACACCACCGAATTAACTCTGAACAGCTGTTTTCTCACACACATTTTTTATTCTGTCAATAATAGTCGTCAAAATACATTGTTCTCGTGGCACGTTACATTATCGAATTCGACAGTCGGTAATAGTTTGCATAGTCGTAACAAAGAGCATTGAACCGTCGGAAGTTTGCTGATTTTGAGAGCTGTTGGGAAAGGTGTCGTCCCGAGCAGAGAAGTTTCTACCGTTCTTGAGTCGTGCAGTCATGGCGCTAGCGTGGAATCCGTCAAAGAAACACAGCGAGAGAGAAAGGTACGTTAAAATCTTTTACTCGTATTTATCAAATCACTTTTGGCTAGAAAAACATTTCCGACAGTCAACCCAATCGAACCAATTTTTTTCGTCATCGCGAATATTTTTCGGGAGTGTTTTGTGTGTGTCATGCGTGGTTTTTCTTAACCTCTTTTTCACGCGCGCACAGTGACAGTCATCGATGTTCCTCCAAACATCGAGCGAAATGTTGTACGATAGACGTCAATATTGTTTTTGTTTTTTTCCAGATGGGTCTGCATATATCCGTTATATCTGAACAGCAAAAAAACCTTGGCGGAAGGTAGAAAGCTGGCCAAGGACAAATGCATAGAGAATCCAACGCATCAAGAAATTCGTGATGTTCTCATAGCAGCTGGTCTTCAAGTGGGCGTTGAAAATAAGCTGCATCCGAAGGAGAGAAGCAAGGAGGTTCTGTACAGAGGACGCATCAGAGTTCAATTGAAAAACGACGACGGCACGCCGGTTCATCCCTCATTCCCGACGAGAGACTCTTTGCTTCTTCACTTGGGAACTACCATTCCAAACCTCAAGACTCGACAGGGTAAACAGTCTTCGGGCGAGCAATCTTCGCAGCAATCGTCCGCCTCTGCCAAGAAAGGAAAGGGCAAGGGAAGGAGATAGAATCGATGAAAAAATAGGAAAACACTTATAATCATACAGATCTTTTTTTTCTCAATACATCTTTCGTCGATACAATTTAAAGATTTAAAGATGGTTGTACAAAAGTTATATAAATAATACCGAAAATTTATAAATCGATGGTATTTTTGTCCTTCGATGACCTTTTTTTCGATTTGCGATATCGTCGCGTTAATTTTTTTTAGATACATATTTAACATCTCCGCGCTTGTTTCTTGTGGGGGAGCTCAGGCGAGATTCCCTCTTGACTTTCTGCTCGAGTTTCCCTTCGGGGATTTCTTCCTTATCGGCCGTGGTATTGGCTCCCACGATAGTTTTGTCGTCCGATTCTTTGGTCTCCTTCGCGTCGTTTGCCTTTGAGACGTTCGAGTTCTTCGGCGAAATCGGCCCCGACATTGCCACACTTTCCGACCCATTGGGATTCGGAGCGCCGACCATGGACGACGATCCGTTCTCAGGACAGTAACACCGACCCGTGAGACCTGACGAGCCGAGCGTGTGGTGCACGGGCGTCCTCGGAGCTGCGACCTGGGAACGATAACTTCCCAATTGGTTGCTCAACGCCTCGAGCAGGGAATTCTGATGAGCGAGAACTTGCCGCAAAAGCGCGGGATTCGGTGTGTGAGCCGGAGGAATCCTCGGAGCGCTGACCATGTTCGATCTCTGATAAGACGACTGGGCAGATTGCGCGCACGGCTCATTTACTGTGTGAGGTGAGCTCACCTGTAATTAAATTTTTATCCATTTTAAATATCACCTTGCGTACAGTCTCAAAATTAACATTTTGTCGAATTTGTAGCTTAACTACCCTGATAGACAAGCGGCACGAAAAGTGCTGCACATGTAGCAAATATCGCGACAATATTGCTACTTTTCATGGCGCTTGTCTATCTGGGTATGTGATAGTTTTTTGTCTTCACTCTGTAATTGCCGTCATTGAGACGAATTAATTGTAATCTTATTGTTTCTTTTTTTTTAGTCAACCCGCCGACCAAAGACGAAGGAGGTAACGTCGACTTACGATATTGCCGTGATTATGTTCACGGGTATAAGGCGAGACCATGTGATCCAGACGCTGAAGGAGCCCATGAGTACCGGAAGCGATATTCGAGAGTAACGGAGAATGGTGCGACGCTCCCAATAATCCCGGATTATGATGATGATAATGACGATGAGCTGGAATATGAGTCGCTCTCATCAGTGTTTTCGGAACTTCCAACACCATGTGCGGTATAGCGCCAATCAAGTCGTGAGGATAGTAGCCTCCGTGGAAGGGTTGATAAGCTCCGACCATCCGGTTGTAACCCATACCGTAATTCGGCAGCCATTGAGTCGAGACGATCGGTTGATAGGGCGCGTTGGCGCAATCCGAGGAACTCGATGCTCCGACCAGTGGACTCGTAGCGACTGGCGCAGCTACGTGCTCGATCGCGGTGTTGGGGTCGCCGGTAATTTGATCGTTGAAAGACGAAGAACAGTCGGGAGACGATCTACCCAGCAGCGAAGATCCTGTGAGGGGACCACCGTTCATGAAATATCGCGCTACCCGAGCGGCATCCGCTGTAAAATCGACGACCCGATATCAGATATCTCTGATCGATGAAACGACAATTCGCGCATCGTTGGACTATCTTTTCTTTTTTATTTAATTTTATTCGAAATTTCGTATACCTGCACCGAGCCGTCTGCGATGACTCAACAGGCTGCAGCGAGGAGAACGCTCAGTAATTTCGTGGTCGGGAGATGCAGAGTCATTCTCGATCTCTCGGTTTATACGCTCGAGGCATTCGACTCCCAGTTTGCTGCCCTCGGGAACGAGACACTCGCAATGTTCGTCCTCGAACGTCGCGGCTCCGTCGCAACTCGCACATAGACCCGCACAAGTTTCAGCATCTTTGGCGTTCAGAGGATTGCCGCTAGCTGAAAATATTAATGGCAATGCATCAGTTTACTTCTGGATAAATAAAAATAAATTTCTTAAAGATTTGTACCAGGCTTACCTGCGCCGAGGAGAAGAGACACGAATAGAAAAAATTGTACTCCTCCAAGCATGCTGACGAACTTGTTGTAGATTCTTGGTTGAAGCGTTCTGTATCTTCGTCGCATGAAGTACGAATCTTCAACTGAGACTCCTCAAAATTTCGTTCGTGATTTATAGTTTTAAGCATTCAGGAATTTGCTGACCACACTCGCGGGGACTTCTGCCGTGAATTAACGGAGCGTATTTCAACAGGCTCAGGTATAAAAAATAAAAACAATAATGCAACTCTCTGTACGATGACGGAACGAGGCTTACGGTGAAGAGTAAACAAATTTAGTCGTGGCGATTACGGCATCGTTATTGCGAAAGATGCAACAGTCGATTGATATTAAGAGCATGTTGCTCGTTACTGAAATTAATGGTGCATTTACAGTTAGACATGTTTACAATTTTAGCAACGATAAGAGGCCGAGTACTAATAAAATTTGTAGTTAAATAATATTTCGCATGGTCGAAGTGAAAAAAAAAATCCTTCACCGTGACAATGCTTTTACACATTGCCGTGACCAGGATTCGAACCTGGGTTACTACGGCCACAACGTAGGGTCCTAACCACTAGACGATCACGGCTGTTGAAGGTTATATGAAACGCGTTATGGAATAACCCCTGTAAGGTCCTTGGCAGCGTGCCCTGTAATTAAAAAAAAAAAAAAAACTTTTTCCCGTCATATATACATATATACATATGTCATTTGTACATACATACATACATATACACATACATACATATACACATATACACATATATACATATATACATACATACATATACACATATACACATATATACATATATACATACATACATATACACATAGACACATATACACATATGTGTATATATATTTTAGGGGGGCTCGGGGCTCGCGCGCTTGTACCCCTTTGTGGACTTAAGCCCTTATTGTTGTAAGTCCTTTGAACACGTATGACCTTGCAGTTCTAAGCCCGACTATTACGGTTTCATTTTTAACCAACTTCATGTCCTTATTATTGTCCCCCTGACCCTATTATTGACCCTCTGACAACATTATTGACCCCCCCCCCCTCCCTTGATTGTTGAGACAGCGGCGAAATCTTTTTATATTATAGAGAGAGATATACATATATACATATGTACACATTTTAATCACTCAAAGATATTTCTTTTTTATTATGATGTACGTAGTCGGTAATACTAATCGAAAGGTGCAATTATTAAGTAGTCTCCGCATGTTTCACCATAATTATATAAAGCCGATCGAATAAGTATCTTTACGATACTTTGGATTTAGAAATACAATCTTTCTATATCTTTATTCGACTAAAGTCGATGCGCGCGCATCCGTAGCGAGCAGGGACGCGCACGGCGCTTCCGCCATCGGCACAGCAGAAAATTGGCGAAGCACGAGCGTGTCGCTCCGCATTTTTCTGTTTCTTTCCGCGATTCTCTGTTGAAAAAAAATCCTCTTCCAAGTTTATCCTACATCCAGAATGTGTTTGTCTCGAATAGGCGAACAAGAATATTGAATCGTATTAGCTCAGACTAATGACAATCGGTAATTGAATCGCAAATCCTACACGCTAACCTGCTCCAGACGCTGGCACACGCTGATTGCGTTGGCCAGATTCTCTTTGTCATATTTACGTTCGATCGTCCTGCAAAATCCGATGCAGCCCGATTGAATCACTATATTACTGATTCGTTGTATTACTGACATGCGTATCCTTTTTATTGCTGATGTATTATTTTTATATTTCTGTTCGTAGTGTGTCATCTACGATCATCCCGATCTCATTCCCGCGTCGTCTCACGTTCCCGTGTAGCTCTCGAGAAATGAAAATTTCATCCAGCTGTGCAACGTCCTCGATTTCCCATCGGCGTGGAATTTTTCAAGATTGAGAAAGAGCGTGAGCGATTCCTTCATTTTCAATATATATTTTTATCCATCGTGACTTTCATTGATATCGAATAGATTTTTTTTGTTTCGCTCCTTCGGCATCGACGAAATATGTTCGCGAACAACGTTTTGTTTGTGCAATCCAGCCAAGAGAGTAGACTCATCATTTTTTTTTTTTTGCGAACTCGGCGATCGCCATCACGTTCGATCTGATGTCAGCAATTAAAAAAAAAATTCTTTTGTATTTGGGTATGTGTGTGTGTGCGTGAATATATATGTATATAATACGGAGACCGGCGCGATAAAGAGGTCAGCCTATCGCGATCGACGGAGACTTCTTTCGCGGCTTCTCGCTGTCGTGCGTCCCTGATCAAGATAATCCAGCAGCGAACGCCGTTGCTATCACGCTACCTCTCGCTTTTTCGTATTTTCCCGTTTATCTTTGTCGTCTAAACTCCGCGATTATAAAACATTAAGTGTTACTGATATTCGAAAGAATTAAAAATTTGAGATATACTATTTTATTATTGAATCTAATCCATATGGCGAGTTTCCACGTTTACGAAGTACGGGTTACATAATCTACTCTCCGATAAAAGAATTCCGAGTCTCCGAAGTAAATGTCTAGATCCGAGTAATAAGTCAAGGGCACTAGCATATTACGAATATGTATGACGCACAGGCTGGCCATTGGTCTTTGGGAATCGAACGTGACCAAGTTGTAGTCACCTTACGGTATCCCAGAAATCAGACATAGAACTCATCGTTTCTCAATTAATGGATCAGTGACTTAGTGTCGGCTCGTCTCGACGATGCGAATCACGATTTTCGATATCCACAAATGTGCTTGGACAGTTCGAATGAGAAGTTAGCGAAGACTTGTTGTTATTTATTTTCTCTTTCAATAATTCGGCAGATCGATTGGCGTTTAGTACCAGCAAACGGCAAAGTGCGAGAAGATGCAGCGAGCCGCCGCTACAGAGTTCCAAAAAGGAAAGCCACAATAGTGGGAGAGAACATTTGCACAGAGTATGTATGTATATAGCGAGTCGGTTGCGAGCAGCTGCCGAGACTGCACGCGAGAGTGCTTCTCGACTTCTTGGTACGTCCTGCGCTCCTGGTGTACGGAGTCTCTGAGAGAGCCTACCCCAACGACGCGACCGAGACGCTACGAGCTAAGGTGGATGCCCCAGTTATCGCCGGTGTGCGCTTTGACTGTAGTTGACTGTAGTCTATATTCGAGACACGGATTATCGGCCGGCAAGTGGAACATCCTCCTTACCTCTATTTTCACGGTCGTTCAGTCGGCAGCACCAATTTATGCAATGCAAGATATTTACCGTATAGATATTATATATATATATATATATACTAGCGGGTTATTGTGGCTCGCGCGCGCGCACCCATTTCTGGACGTAAACCCACTGTTAAAAATGTTTTGAAAATTACAACATTTTCACTACACAAACGTGTATGAAATTTACAAACCAAGTATAGTAAGTAACTATTCAGATATATT
>JAPYZC010003875.1:0-17692 GCA_030522665.1 Ichneumoninae sp. A BG-2022a
ATTATTATTATTATTATTATTATTATTATTATTATTATTATTATTATTATTATTATTATTATTATTATTATTATTATTATTATTATTATTATTATTGATGGCGGATACGGGTTCGTTTTGCCCTTCTCGCCCCTAAATGGGATAGGCAGTTTTAGATAATCCTGGGAAACGTACACATGTCGAAATTTGAGTTCCCCCCACGAAGGGGATGAAAACCAATGAGGCGAAGAGGCTTTTAATCAATGGGGATGAAAAATTCATGACGTGCCTTGTTGTATGATTACAGAGACATTTGGACAAGGGAAGCGACCTAGCCGAGGCTGCGAGCGCCAGCGGTCTTCGGGAACTCGCGAGATCGCTGAAGCAGCATCTCCGGGGTTTCGGCTCGCGTCTCGAGGACAGACGAGAATACCTCGAGGACACGTCGAGATGCTGCCTCCTGCAGGATCGCGCGTACGAGTGGGCTCACGAGGCCAGACTCGCCAGCGAGAGACGCTCGCAGCAGTTTCTCACGGCGAGACCGCCGCTTCCTCCCGAACACTTCACGGAAATGATAGGATTGGCGGAAAAGCTGGGAAACGATATTCTACTGGAGCAGTGTCGCATCGCGAGGAACAAGTGCGCCGAGGCGCTGGAACTCGCGAGAACGACCTCCGCTCCGGGAAGTCCCGCTCGAAGAAGATCCTTCGCGCCATCCGAATCGGCCACCTCCTGGGACGACGCACTTGCCAAAAGTGAGTCGTCGATCGATCATTTTCAGCATCGCTTCCAGTCGATTTATATGAATTAAATTTTTTTAAATGTATTCTTCGTGTTGGCAATTTTTTGAGTATTCAAATCAACCCTACATCTCATGACTCAATTTTTTTACCTACAAACGCGTGACTGGGGTCCGAATGCACCCCACGCTTTTCTTCATCATAAAACTGGTGTTATGCTGATGAACAGACTTTCTCATACAGTGTTTTCTTTGTTTTTTCATAAGGAAGATAATGGTGTACGAGAAATCTGATTTTATTTACTTTAGTTAATTAAAAACCCATTCATAAACTGAAAACCGGAAAAAATTAACAACACGCTCATTTTTTCGCGTTCGCGTGGAGTGCGTTCGGACCCCAGTCATGAGTTGTAGGGTTAATCTTATTTAAATGTTTGATTTCTCTAATCAATTTGATTTAACAATTTCTCTTCTCTAATTACTTTTATGTAATTTTTTTATTTTTCAAATTAATTAATTTTTTTTTAAAGGAGCTTCCTGGGACGACAGCGACAGCAACGCGTCGTATCCGTGTCCCGTCGACGGCATGGGTAACGGTAGCAACGGCAGCGGTCGCCCGGCTCTCGACAACATAGCCGAACTTCGCGAGAGTGCCGAGCAACTTCTGGACTGCTCGCCGCCGCGAACACCACCGCGGAGTCCGGCACCTCGAAGATTGGCGAAGCCACCGGTAAATTCTCATCTCCACAGGGCACCGAGCATCGCTCCGGGCATGAAAGCCAAGAAGTACGCCTCCAATTACTTTCTCACGCGATTCCTCGAACTCACCTCGGAAGTAATCGAACTTTTCGCTAACTTTTGCAAACTTTTTTTTTCCAGGACTATATTGCTCATTATGAGGGAGATGATACAGACTGAACGCGACTACGTAAAGTCTCTCGAGTACATAATCGAGGTGAGCAGATAGAAAAAAATTTTATGCTGTCTTAATGTTTCTATTTACCGAAAAATAACAAAAAAAAATTACCGAATAATCGTGCCGTTTGCAGAATTACATTCCGGAATTGGTGCGAGAGGACATACCCCAAGCTCTCAGAGGCCAGAGAAACGTGATATTCGGGAACGTCGAGAAGATCTACGAATTTCACAGCCAACACTTTCTACGAGAGCTCGAACAGTGCGAGCAGTGTCCGATGATGGTTGGACAATGTTTCCTCAGACACGTGAGTCCATTAATTACTTACCTACGAATTTGTATAATATATGAAAAAAAAATTAAATCTATAACTGAGTGGTTATTTTTTATAGGAGAAGAAATTCTATCTCTACGCGCTCTACAATAAAAACAAGCCAAACTCGGATTCCCTGATGGCGGAGTACGGTACAGCATTCTTCAAGACGAAACAGCTCGAGCTCGGGGACAAGATGGATCTAGCCAGTTACCTGCTGAAGCCTGTGCAACGAATGGGAAAATATGCTTTGTTGCTGCAACAGCTCGTGAAAGCTGGAACCGATCTATCGGACCAGCTGACGGGAAAGGACGAGAAGGAGGAGTGCGAGGACGAAGTTAAACCTATCGTCGAGGGCGAAGCCGACCTCCGAGCCGCCGAGCAGATGGTCAGATTTCAATTACGTCATGGAAACGATCTACTAGCGATGGACTCTCTTCGTGACTGCGACGTGAGTTTTGCCGTTGTCTCGGCTGATCGATTTTATATTAAATATATAATGTATATATGTAATATATTTTTTGTTAAATTTATATTAAATTTATATTAAATTTATATTAAATTTATATTAAATTTATATTAAATTTATATTAAATGTTTCGATGATAATTTCAGGTCAACGTGAAGGAACAAGGCCGATTACTTCGTCAGAACGAGTTTTTGGTGTGGCAGGGCAAAGGCAAGAAATGTCTGCGACAAGTTTTTCTCTTCGAAGATCTGATACTGTTCAGCAAGGCAAGAAGGTTCCCCGACAGAAAGGTTCGTTTTCAATTTTTTTTTTGTATGTATCTCCGAGTCAAAACCTATTTTAGTTCGTTATTTAATCATCTTTGTTTGGCAGAACCTCGATATCTACATCTACAAGCACAGCATAAAGACAACGGACATTGGATTGACTGCGGTGATAGCTGATTCCCCTACGAAGTTCGAGATATGGTTTCGCAAAAGAAAGCCCGGGGATACGTACACGCTGCAGTGCGCCAGCGAGGACATAAAGAAAGCTTGGACCGAAGAACTCAGCAATCTCCTGTGGAAACAGGCGCTTCGAAACAGAGGTAAGCCTCGCGTGTCCCCGAGCGAGCCGAGGAAGATGGACCTCGAACGTTTAATTTCTTATGAAAATTTGCAGAAGTGCGCCTCGCGGAAATGTCGAGCATGGGAATCGGTAACAAGCCCTGTCTGGACATCAGGCCGAGCGCCGATCAGATAAACGATCGTTCGATCAGCGTCGCTCAACTCTCGAAGAGTCAGTATCAAATTTTTTAAAAATTATCCCTCAAAGCGCTTCATCGAGAAAAATGAAATTCACGATAATTTTACTGTTCTGCGTAGCTCCGAGATTCAGGAATTCAATAGCCGTGTCGATGTCGGACGATTCGGGCCGTTGCAGCCGCCGACCTCACAGCGTCATATCCGTGAGTTCGTCGTCGAGCAGCGGAGGCAGCAGCGGACCACCCACGACCCTTCATCTCGGCTTGGACACGAGTCCTCGACCTCACCACAGAAGCACCACCCTCAACAGCCAGTGCAGCGTCGGTGAGAAAATAATTCCGAGTTTCGAGCAAAAAAAAAAAAATTGTCTCCGTTCGTTGTTTGAGCTAATTTGATTTTTTTTTTTTTCAATGTCAGAGAGCGGTATCATCGCCGACATCTCCATCGTGTCAGACGACGGTGGCGACGGTACCGATCGCAATCACTGGAAGTCAACCTTGGAAAGTCCTACGTCGCATTTACCGACAACCTCCACACCTCTGCAATCCCCGACGAGTGCGAACGCCGCACCCATCAACGCCGTCTCGGCGTCGTCGTCGGACGTTAATCTTACTCCTTACGATCAAGAAATGTCTATCAATCTTTGAGCGAGGTACATTGGAATGACATTCTTGCTCGAGGCGACGGCAAACTTGTCCCAAGATTATTACGGATCGAAAGTACATTTATATTTTTATTTACACGACGAAAGAGCCGCTACGTTAAGTTTGATCTTGGTACACGCTGGGGAAGTCGTTGAGTCGACTGGGGGGAGGGGGGCAACGGAGGTTCTCGCTGTCGATCAGGAATGTCAATTTTTTTTTCACACGCACAGGTACCATACCATACCATTTTGTAATATAATGTAATATTAAATGATCCATCGACGATGGCTAATAGAGAGAGCGGACGAGTAATTTAATTCACATAGATCGAGAACACTATTTCCATACTACGATATCGCGTAGCATTATCGATGATGTATATATACTATACGATTAACGACAGTCACAATTTGTACAACTTCTTATCTCACCCAACGTAGAGACTAATTTTTCTTTTTTTGTTGTTGTTTTTTTTTCCTTATTTCTTCTAACACCGGCATGTGTACACATCGAGCGAAAGTTAATTTTCTACTGCTCGAACTTAAATTCGTTTCTAGTGTGTTTGTCAAGGCTCGAACGCGCGTGCGGATTAATGTTTTGGAACGGCTTAGTGGAAAAATAATCAAAAAAAAAATGTAAGCCGACCTCAAGACTGTTCCCCACCGTGACTTATGTGAAATTGGAATGTCACCGATTCCACGTAAGCCAATTTGCGTACAGCCACTTTCGTTGCCAAGGTCTGCCAAGATATTTCGATTATATCTCCATGGACAGTGACCGACACTGATTGAAAAAAATTGTATTTGGGGAAAATTATTACATTTTTTATCGTTGCAAAATTTTGTTCTCGACACCGTAGAGGCACGGGAGCTTCGGCGTTCAATTGATTCTATAGATAATATTAATGTAATCCGGCGGAATTGAAGAAAAAAAAGGAAAGTGTGCGTAGGAACTGTCCTCGAAGCCTGACATCTCGCAGTGCACGAATCACACGTCGGTGCAGTTGGCGAAGCATCCCCGTTCTTCGAAAGTAAGACTAAGGTTACGGAACGGCAAATAATCTCTATTTTCAATGCAATTTTGCAGTTTGGTCATGCTTTTGAATCAGGGATCTCGCTAATATATATATATATATACATACATATGTATACATATATATATATATATTATGTGTATTAGTTACGACAACGCGGTACCTTTATAACAAGATATGCCAATAGTCAGTTAATATTATTCATCGTAGATATTTATTAATATTTTTTTAAATAGGTTATCGTAGATTATCAAGCGTATAGTCGAGGTAATCGAGCAGTAATAATTAAAGTTGTATATATGATTATCGATAACACGTTTTATGTCAGTATTTTACTGTATCTAACACCGATGTATTTTATTACTTATATCAAATATATACTATATTGGGTGCCTTTTGTAGCTGAAAACATCTGTGACTCGAGGATTGAAATTTCAATATACTTTCGAAAGACCCGGGTTTAATTTTTTTAATGTATTATCTACTGCCCCGTGCGTGAGATACCGAGAAGCTGCAAGAGTCCGCTTCGAGGTTGTTCCAATAATCGATCAATATATTATCATTGTATATCGTGAATTCTTTAGTCGATTATGTACATCAAGATCAAATAAAGAACAGAGCAATAAAAAAAAACGAATGGGCAATATGGCGGACGATGGCGAACGAAAATGAAAAGTCGATCGGGGTATAATAAAAACGTAACAAAACCTGAAAAAGTAGACAGGTCATGATTCGTGCTTGCTAAATTTTGTCAACAGATTTTCTCTCGATTTGGATAACACTGGATAAGGAGCGAACACGCAAAGTCACGTGACCGTTGTGAAACGCACAACTCCCGTCTTGTGCGCTTTGGGCAGTTGGAAGTAAAAAAAGGAAAATTGATTAAAGCTACTACTCACTTTGTTTTTTTGCAAACCTCGGAGATCCCTCCCCGAAGGGAGACCGAGGATATTACAGCGATGGTTGATTGATGATTTAACTTCGGGATTCGTCCTCTAACTGCGACTTTTCCACCGTCAGATTATGCACTTCTTAATCTGAAGCAGATCAAATACAAGAGAAATGGTATATTGAAAAAGCGATTTGATTCCATGCAATAATTTCCAATTACGATGTACTGTACTTCGAAACCGTCTGTACTGCAATAATCGCTGCCGGAAATCGTATTTCACTTAATAAGATTCAAAAGAAAATTTGAAACATCGCGAGGTACGAAGTGTCGTGCGAGACAGGTTTTGGGTATTTCACTCGAAACCTCGAATAAAAGATGCGATCGACTATCTTTATATGATCAAACGGAGAATGACATCGTTAACAATAACGATGCGACTGATAAACATTTGCCACGATGTTTTAAAGAAGAGTTAACACGATTTATTTGGGACAAAACGGAAGAACGACGGGGAGCAGGTCGAAGCCTGCAAACTGTTGCGACCGTTGGCGCGCCTGCGCAGTAGCCGAGCGGAGTTCCTACCCAACCAACCAACCCTGCGCGTATTTCATGTTCTCGCGTTATATTTTGCAATCGTTGCTTATTTCTGTCTCCCGTTGATAATACTGTGGTGCGAACAGCATTAACAACAACGATGCGACTGGTAAACATTTGCCACGATGTTTTAGAGAAGAGTTAACACGATTTATTTGGGACAAAACGGAAAAACGACGGGGAGCAGGTCGAAGCCTGCAAACTGTTGCGACCGTTGGCGCGCCTGCGCAGTAGCCGAGCGGAGTTCCTACCCAACCAACCAACCCTGCGCTTTGCGATCGTTGCTTATTTCTGTCTCCCGATGATAATACTGTGGTGCGAACAGCAGCATTATCATCGTCTTCGTCGGTTTGATAGAGATACCCGCCTACGTAAAGTACGAAATGCGAAAAATACAAGGAAGCGTGTTGATATCAGACGGGACGAAGAGCATTCGAACTACCACATATTTTATCCAAAAAAACATGAACTAAATACGTGGTTTTTCTTACAATACTGTGCTCCGAAGGCTCGCAGCATGTTCCAGCTTCATCGCACGATGATTTCCAGCTTGTCTCGATGTTTCGGCAAAACGTGTCAGCAATTGTTGTCAACAAGTAACGGAGAATCGTCCACCCACTCGGCCGTACGTGCGACTTTGCCGGCGCCCGCGCGCAGCCCGCGACGGTGCTTCGAACGTGCGCGCATGCGCACTTCTCGCGACACGCTCCGCCCACAAATAAAGCCTCGAAGCCTCGAAAAGGCTCGTCAAAGGCAGTGTGCGAAGAACACACAAGCCGCGTACGGGGTCCAAGTGTCAGCTCGAATTATTACACAATATTTTGACCGTGTGGGATGATTTTAACAAGATTTATCGGCTGACCATTAACTCTCGTTTGCACGCGTCGTACTCGTGACAAGAACAACAGTGAAGCTTTTTGTTTATATATTTCTTTATCTCCACCGTGTGTCCGCGGTCCTATGGAAATATGGTTATATTTAGTGTATGACGGCTAGCGGAGTCGCATTGGGGAGTGACTGCACAGCCCGTATCGTATTTATAGCGTCATCGTTCGAGTGTTGCCCTAAATCAGAATTTAAACAAATAAAAGAAGTAATACAAAAATGGAAGATATATTTCAATGGTGTCGCGAAGGGAATGCTATGCAAGTACGCGTGTGGCTCGACGACACCGAGCACGACATGAATCAAGGGTATTCAAAGAATTCTCCTTATTTGGAATGTAATCCCGTTCCCACCATACAATTCCTGCGGTTTTCGCGTCCGACCACATCATCATCGCATTTGTCACAGCTCGACTACGCTCGATTTCGCTGCTTCAATTAACGCCCCAGTGACGCGACGACCCTTTCAAATGATTTTGACACCCGACTGGACAAAATTTTATTGTAAACATTTATTGAAAATTAATTATGCAGAGACGATCATGGATTCAGTCCTCTCCACTGGTGTTCCAAAGAGGGCCATTCCAAACTGGCCGAACTGCTCGTCAGTCGTGGTGCAAGAATCAACGCGACTAATAGGGGAGACGACACGCCTTTGCATCTCGCGTCTGCCCATGGTCACAGGGAAATTGTGCAACTGGTATGTTTATGAATAAAAATTGGAGATGCATTTTTTTAAAGAATATAAACTCATGTTCGTTAATTTTTTATAGCTTCTGCGAAACAGAGCGGATGTCAATGTGACGAACGAGCATGGAAACACTGCATTGCACTATGCGTGCTTCTGGGGCGATCAGGCAGTTGCGGAGGACCTTGTAGCTGCTGGAGCACTCGTTTCCATTGCGAATAAAGACGGGGATACACCCTTGGACAAAGCCAGAGGCCCTCTTGCGAAAAGGCTTCACGGTAAATTTACTAAACTGGTTGAATTTATAAAGCTGATCGAATTTACAAATTTGATCAAGTTTACAAACTGGTTGAATGTACAAAACTGGTTGAATGAGCAAAACTGGTTGAATTTGCCAAACAGGTTGAATTTAGAAAGCTGGCTAAATTT
Organism: Ichneumoninae sp. A BG-2022a; assembly: GCA_030522665.1. NCBI lineage: Eukaryota > Metazoa > Arthropoda > Insecta > Hymenoptera > Ichneumonidae > Ichneumoninae sp. A BG-2022a. Next base: position 8,324 of record JAPYZC010003875.1, read on the forward strand.
ATAAACTGGTTGAATTAACAGAACTGGTTGAATTCACAAAATTGGTTTAATTTATAAAGCTAATATCGAACAATTCTAATAGAAGATTATAAATTTTTATCAGATCTCGCGGTAGAGTTTGGCCAGGACTTGAAAAAGATTCAGTTCAAAGATCAGAGCTGGCTGGGGCTGAAGACGAGGAGCCGCGACGCCACTCTCTCCAGGCACAAGGGTATAAACATGGCGGATTTGTCCCTGCACACTCATCTCGCGAGTACGCCGAGCGGAGAAACGTGGCGTGGACGCTGGCAGAACAACGACGTTGTCGCGAAGATATTGAATCTCCGTGAATGCACGGCACGCATATCGCGCGATTTCAACGAGGAGTTTCCGAAATTGAGGATATTCTCGCATCCGAACGTGCTGCCGGTTCTCGGGTGCGTCAATCAGCCGCCGCAGCTCGCTACGGTCTCGCAGTACATGGCGCGGGGAAGTTTGCACAGACTTCTGCACGGTGGAACCGGCGTCGTGGTTGACACCGCGCGGGCTCTGAGACTCGCTCTCGACGTTGCTCGAGCCATGGCCTTTCTGCACGGTCTCGAGCGACAAAATCGTTGTCGATTCCATCTGAACAGCAAGCACGTTATGGTGAGTTCGATCGTGAAAACGCCGACTATTCGATGATTCTCGAGTCTAATCGAAGTACCGTTACAGATCGACGAGGATTTGACGGCGCGGGTAAACATGGCAGACTCGAAGTTCTCCTTCCAAGAAGTCGGACGCATCTACGAGCCGGCCTGGATGTCGCCCGAGGCGCTGAGCAAACGTCCAGCGGACATTAATCTCGAGGCGAGCGATATGTGGAGCTTCGCGGTTCTCCTCTGGGAACTGGCGACCCGAGAAGTTCCGTTCGCCGATCTGTCGGCAATGGAGTGCGGAATGAAGGTACATATCGTTTTAAGCTCTACTATAAAACACTCGTCTCTTGAGAATCTAAAATAACAGCCATTCATTATTTGTGACGCAGATCGCTCTGGAGGACTTGCGAGTCAGTATTCCCCGCGGTATATCGCCCCACTTGGCGAAACTCATACGTATCTGTATGAACGAGGATCCCGGTAAACGTCCCTCCTTCGATATGGTCGTGCCCATTCTCGACAAGATGAAACGCTGAATTATCGACGCTCGACACGAATCGTATTTTTTTTTATATATATATATATAAAACCATCGAAGCTTTGTATTCGACGGGTAATTCACAAACTAATTCCTCGGTAATGACACAGACACCGGATTGATCCAAGACTCAAAGTAATTTCCATACTCTCCCATTAAATCTCCGATGTAACCCACTGGTGCCTTAGAATCTTCGAATATTATACACAGGACTTATTTTTTTATACAGTACGTTAAAAAATTGAAAGAGATAATCGTACGTGCCTCGACATTCAATCGATATTTAATTGTTATAGATATTTATCGAAACGTTTAATCATAGCGCCTATTCATATTTGTGCGTATATATATATATATATATATTTTATATTACATAATATACATGCTGACTCGAGATCTGCCATTTTACATGCTCGACTAAAATCGTAACGCACACGTGCGTTCTTAATAAATAAAATAAACGACTCCAATGGCCAAACTCAGATTTCTCGAACGCGGGTAACTTCGAATCGACGTCCTGCGTCTCGACCGATACCGACCGCCAATGAACGAGCCGTATCGTCCTTTCTTCGAAAGGGCTCTACCTTTACGATAATTGGCATTTAAGGACCTACGACAAATCCCTGCACGGGGTAAATCGAAAAGAGCCAAACGCACCCGCCGGACGATGGCGCGGCTTTCAATATCGATTAATGAAAAAATAACGCTACATCGGCAAATAATTCTCCCAAGGGCATTTCGCCCGGTTCAATATATTCATGAGTTTTCAAGATTGCAAAAGAAAAATATGCAGTTCTCGCGAGCATTGCCAGCTTCCATTATCCTTGAGCACATCCCCCAACGCCAGCTAATATTTTTCGCCTCTATTTCAAACTAAAGCAAGTTTCAGGAACAGTTGAAAGAGAGTTTCGCGGTTTGGCATGCGAGAGGGGCTCGCAGCCTCCGTATCGGCCAGAAAAAACCTCCCACTCCTCCGATGGAGATTTCGTGCGCGATAAAAATGTTGGCCGGACGCCACGATGAATTGAGAGAGGCCCAAAAACTTTCTACGTGAATAGAATCGACGAGATGGAGTGAGGATTGATATACTGGTACAGTGTCCGCTGCGGTACGGAGCAGTTTGCAAGTAACACGGTGGACCGTCGTGATAGTACACGGTGGCAGATGGGGGAAGAGGTAAAAGTTTTTTTTAATATTTTTTTTTCCAATTTATTTTCTCATCCCGCATGCATGGCTGCGGGCTTGAATTTCGGACTCGAGAATATGGTAACAAGATATGTCCAGAGAATAAAAAATAAATTAAAAAAAAACATTTCAGGATGCCGGCTCGTCCGAGGGGAACGTCTGACGCGACACAATACTCGAGTACAATGAGGGTGTATCAGTGTGCGCCGTGCGGATATCGGTTTTGTCCGGGTTTGCGGAGGACTCGGCGTCTCGCGTCAAGAGAATGTGAGAGAATCAGGGGCTTCCGCACCGCGAATCAAGCGTCCACCGGGTGCATCCCGTCCCGTTGATGCAGTGGTTTACTAAGCCTCCTTGATGCGATTTCCGTTGGCGGTGGACAGTCGACAGTCGACACTCGACGCGAAGAAGATCCACCTCCCGGGGGTGATCCGGGTACGGAATAATAGTATCCAGTGAAATATTCAGGATGGCATGCAACCGCTTGAGTGACAATCTCGTTTGATTCAAGATTGGAATGCAAAGCCTCCGGCAAAGGGTCGCTCATCTTGCTCGACTGGTCTCGATAGAAAAAAATTAATGAGGACGCGGAGAGACGGTACCCCACATAGCACGAATGTTTTTGAAAGGTTTCAATAATACTTTTTTTCAACATTGTAAATATTTTATCAATATTAATACATATTTGTAAAATGTCTTTAAAACATTATCAAATTTTTCCGCTCATGAATTTTATATTGAGATGTTTCGCTGAAATGTTTTTTGACCGTTTCAACGAAATGTCAAAGATTGCCGATGTGCGAAATCACCAATCCTAATTGATTGTACACATCCTCATAAACACGGAGCGTTAGTAAAAATATTTCGGTGCAACATGAAATACAAATATTTCAAAACATTTTATCACCATGTTTCATAAATATTTCAGACGTGTTGAAAGATTAAGTATGTTTCCGAAATATTTGAGAAACGTTTCATGGGATATTTTGACAGAATATTTCAAAATATTTTTTACCTATATTTTAAAAATATTTCGAAAAATTGAAAATATTTCTAAAATGATTTCAAAACATTTCGTGCTATTTGGAACAGTGACAGGCTGTCCCAAATATAATCCGCAGTTCGGCTGTCCTACAGAGTATAGCGGGGCAAGACGGACAACGTAATACATTTTTTGCGGTACGTAAAATAAAGTTTGCCTCTGCTAATTCATATTGGCCTATATGCAAATCACCGTGAAGTGCCAATAGCTCCGCCGTTTGTCGATCAGTCGCTAGGAAAAAACGTAAACGAATCCGCCCCGACCACGAATTGCCAATCAATTAATTACGCGGCGCTGGCTTTGCAAAAACGTCAGTCGCCCGAACGCTGTGTGACGGCCGGGTGCACGTTAATTACCACCTGAGTGCCCTGATATTTGTTTCATCTATTTTTTTCTCTTTTTTTTATCTTCTCGTTTTTTGCCGTAAAAAAAGGGAGGTTACGCTTGGTACGCCGTACGTTTCTCTGCCACCGCTGCAGCTTTATTTCCAGCGTCAGCGTTGGCTGTCCGATAGCCGAAACGTACCGCCCCCAAGTTCGATGGAGCTTTGGTGTTTTATCGTCATTCACAAAAGCCAGAATGTCTTTTACGAGTTTCGCAATTTTGTGTCCAGCCGGAAATGGAACTCCTGTTTCGTCGACAATCAACTCGAGACTGCTTCGCAAACACCTCGCCTCTCGAATTATACGAAAAAAATTTCCAGTCTGGCGCACAGCGGCCTCTCAATTATACGGAAAATGCCTGGGAAGCTCGCCTAGGCCCTCTTTTTTATTCCTCTTTCTCTCGTTCAATCAAATCGATGCACGCGAATTTGAATTCACGCTGAATATCGGACATACACCAACAAACAATGGAGCCAGTAACAAGGGGGCCACCGCTCATGCGTGTTATTGTTGTTTGCACAGCCGGACGGCCGCAAGGGTTTCAATAGGTTGTATCTGTACGGACGCTCGTCCCGTGAGAGAAGCGCTCACGTTTCGCAAGCTCCCCCGAGAACAAATGCAGATTCGGTCGATCGATCAATGAAACGTTACAAACAATTGGAACAACTGATTGCCGCATAAAGCACGCTAACCACGTAGCAATTACTAACATGTTCAACCTGTTTATTACGAAAAGGTTAACGTCAAAAACAGCTCGAACTTCCATCAATTCACCCTACAAATTCATTGTACATCATAATCGAATCGGTAATGCGGCGCGTACCGGCAGATGGCGTGTTGCCGTACCTCGGAACGACGTGAATGGCGAGCGTGCGCTGGAACGCAATTTACCGGGGGAAAAAAATGTGAATGCGATATTAACGAAGCTGGCGCTATTCACGAGGTACCGGAAGTACAAGGAACAAAGCAATGTAGCCCGCCAGTACGACGCTTTGTTGTAAACATTTCCGCATTGAAACAGCGAAGGACTGAAAAACAAAAAAAAATTGAGGTTAATTAAAGACTAGGAACACAATCTGTCTAATTGAGTGTAAAGAGGGCGGTAGCGGCGGCCATCGGAGGACGAGAGGATGATGGGCTACGGTCTCTTTTGCGGGCGGCGGGAGGGGGGGGGGGGCAGCAATCTCACCTCTTATTGTTCCAGCCTCAACCGCTCTGTACACCGGGGGAATGGGAGAGGTCGTAGAAGCCGGCTGAAGAACACGCCTCGAGGTATTAATGTTCTTCCCTCTCGTGCCATCAGTTCTATTCACCCCGTTGTAACGACTGTGTGCCCACTGCTCCGGGCAGCCCATGCACATAGGTATAGTCGACTGCCGAGAAACGTAAAGGCGCGTACCCTGCGGAATTCACATGTAAATCGTCACTGAGCAAGACCCTACGTTTCTCGGCAGTCGATACATCGACCGACTAGCGCAGAGTGGCCGCAATCTCTCTCTTACTCGTTGATCATCGGCCATTCTCGCCCGTCGCAGCAGTTGCCCCATCGAGGTTGACGCAACCCTGTCGGCAAACACCTGTCCGTAAGGCATTACAGAGATGAAATATTCATCCAAAGCCACTGCCGGTTGATAGCCTCGAGGGGTCGTAACTGCATTAATTAATTGGCTCAATATTACACAAGTAAATCTTGTGTGACGTTGACGGAATGTATTCCGGTGATTTGACAAAGGACCCTTAATTAACTGGACACGCGGTGAGATAAACAACTGAGAGAGTCATCAATTTGGAACATGTCTGAAAAGATTACGCTGATGAATCAGGTTTCGGAAGCTTCCGAGAGTTTCGGAGAACGATTTTTTTTAAGGTCTGTCGACTTTTCGGAGACCCTAGCAAAGAGAAGGTTTCGGAGACCCTAGCAAAGAGCTATATCGATGTGTGCTTACATGTTAAATGCTCGTGAACAATACCGCGTGTTGCTATTGTCAATATTTCGAATTGACATTGTCTTTATAGGCTGAGTACCCGAAAGTGGAACGCCCTCTCGGTGAGAGGTTATAAATTTACGATCGGGCTCTGCTGAAAGGAGTGGGGGTGTCCGTCTGGAAAATATTTGTAGGGGCACCCGTTGTAGTCCGGTTCTGGATGCTTAGACAGGAGACAAAGAAACGGGCGTTTCAAACTCTCCGTGTCTGGACCTTTGGAAGGTCTCTTTGTCTCTCCCTGCGCTCGTCGCTCTCCCGGTCTCACCGCAGTTCCTCGGGAATGGACACGCATCCCGACGGGCTGTTGCGGAAGCGGCGCCGCTTCGTCCAGCCAGCCGTTATGAGATTTATGTCCTCGTGTGTCGACGTCATAGGCGTCCACAGTCACGAGGCGGCTTAACGAAGCAGGCTCGTCCATGCGCACTAATACCATAAATGCCCCGAAACATAACCATCGTGTGTACCCAAAGTCGTGAATATTTCATACGGCTGTGTGCGCTGAGAGTCTGAGATTGACACGTCCCTAGCTCTGGCGTTACAGTAAGACATAATAAATTTAATATCGAGCTCTTCTGCGGCGGAGACACACACAGTCACGAAGCGAGCGCGCGCGCGCGCGTTAAACCGTGCCGTACTGTAGAAGTTACGAACACGACGAATTCCATGGAACCGTAACGATATTGCTTGCGAGGCATGCTCGGGTACGTTCGGGCGAACGGGCTTTTCCAATATTTTTCCTTTTTTCTTTTCCAGTCTTTCTTTCTTTCGCTCCGAGGAACTAGCTGGAAAACACGTGGGGGCTCAAAGCGTCCTTCGCCCTCAAGGGTCTCCTCTCTTCGAGCGGAAAATTCGTGGAAGAGATCTTTCGAGCTTCGTGTGAGAGCAGCGTTGCGAGAGGAAGCTCGAGAAACTGTAAATACCCCCCTTAGAGAATATCCACTGCAGCTGTATATCTGTAAAATTCTTTATTGTTAACGGTCTTTAATTAAGAAAAGTCGATCGAAGCGGACGCAGCGACGGTGAACAGCAATACTTCGTAACAGCACCATTGTTTTAGCGTTCCGGTAACTCGACTCAAACTACGATGGAGCAGTGCTCGAAGTAAAATTATTGAGTTCCCGCATCGTTAAGGTAACTAGAAAAAAAGAAAAACAAACAAATAATAAACGAACAATGAATTGAGGGCTCGTAAAATGTATAGGGAACGCTGTACGCCGGTACTAACGTCCCACGTCGGGAGTACCTGGAGAGAGAAATAGGAACGGAGGTGGCCGACGTCGTGTTGTATACTACCGGTGTTTCTCGACAAATATACTTTTACCCAGCGAAGCGAGAGCTCGTGCAACGCGACGTTGCACACGATTCCGTTCTCGTTCCTCCGGGATCCCGGCACTACGGCTCGGCATCGCAGCGACGACGCTCTCCGCGAAACTATGCACGCTAGCGTCCACCGCACGTTTTCGCTCGTCGCGCCCGTATCCCTCAAAGCCCGGGGGCACAAGCGATACCGGGGAAATGTGAGGAGATGCTAGAAATAAAATAACTCGCCCTCGCGTACCCACCGACCAGTACGTAAAATAAAAACAACGTTGTACTCATTAGATGTACGACGTGTGCGTAAAACGAAATTGCGCTGCGGCCCTGGCCAATAAAGGCCGCGGTAATTGCGTTAACTTTTTTGTTCTGTTTGTTTTAAACTACAATTTCCAAGCTCTCTGATGTTGGAGTTTTGGTCAGGCGCAATTTTCAGAACGCTGCGTACGCGGTGCTGTAAAGAAGAAAATACAAAACATGAACGCTGAAAACGCTGAAAATACACACGGGAATTATTGCCCCCGGCGGTTTTTTGTTTTTAAAAAATCATCGCGATCCCGTTTAACTGTACGGTACAGTGGCATTGGATTTCCGAGTGATAAAATCGGTTACGGTATGATACATTGACTGTGGACACAACGTTATGGAGGTTAGGGCATTAAAACGGGGATTTCCGGATGATCGAGAGCCCCCCTCGAAGGCGGAGGCAATTTTTCGCGTCATAAAAGCTCGATGGCTTCCCGACACCGATATTAACTATCTCACGAACTTACACACCAGGCAGCAGCATGGGAACCACAACCATTTATGCGTTCCTCTCGGTGCAATTCGCCGGCGGCGATATATTATACGAACGTTGCGAGAACAAAGTGGAGGAAAAAAATAATTTAGTTCCACGTGGACCGCGGTTACTGCGACGGCGGCGCTGCGGTCGGGAGCGCGTGTGCTGCAGTAGCCACGATACGGGAATGCTTCCGAGAGTGTTTTTCGGCCGCGCGACAAAAATTGTCGCATACGATAAGGTCCGAGCTCTGGAAGGTTGCTTGCGAAAGACGTACGGTTATGCTATCGTGTCATCGTGTCATTTCTTTGCATGAATGGAGTTCCGTATCGACCAGACAGGCATGGATGCATTGCACCGTAAATTCGCTTTCTTCTCTCGAAGCACACACGAGAGCTCTCCTCGCGTGTTACCCGCTCGACGTCGAGCCCCGTCTCTGCCGCTTTCCGGCCAACCCCGACCGCCCCCCCCCCCCACCCCCTCTCCCAGTCCCCTTCTCAATGTTTCTGCGAGAAACAAACTCTCGCGTGAATTCTGCACGAGGGCCACGATGAACTGACGGGCGCGACGTACTGAAATTATTCACACGCCTACAAGTTTTCCGTATCTCCCTTTCCCGCCCAACCTCGTGAATATCCTTCCGAGTATTTGCGAGCATTTGACACAAGTTTCTCGGAGTTTTCTCGTGAGTTCATGAGAGAACCGAGAGGAAGTGAAATATTATGTTTCAACCGGGGACCGACTGTATAGAGTCGAGCGCATACAGACTCGCTCAGCTATCGCACCAATACGAGAGAGTGGTGAAGCGAGCTTATATGAAAGTGCCTCGCGCTTAAAATTTCCTACACGGAACCGTTTATACGTTCCTCTACCTGGGAAATTTATTAAACGGAATTCGGGTGCACTGCGGATGCGGGAGGAGGGGTGTACGGAAGGGTCTGCAGGTTCGGAGGTTTACTGGGCAGAGCAGGTAGAAACGGTTCGAGTTTTCAGCATCGAGGGAAAAATCCCGTAAGGGTTTTCTCGTGCTGCTGCTTCAAAGGCCGTCCCTATCTCTATTGCCGGCTCATCCAAAAAGCCTGGGGAAACCGGCAGCGACACTCAGCCAGGCTGAAGAAGAAATTTTGTCGTTGCCGAGTGCCAAGAAGTCGTAGTGACTGCTCGTAACTATGAAAGTAATGGACGGGGTCCTTAAATAAGGCAAGAGGGAAAAACGGTCGTGAAATCTGGCGACCGAGCCTGCAGCCCCTCGGTGCAGCTGCCGGGGTGCCGCCGCCGTTATGCAGGAAACTGAGTCCAGACGCGTTGGAGAGAAAAATAATCGGTGAAGTGAACATTCAAAATTCATTATCGTCAAATTATCGGTCGGCAGCCTGTCCTGGACCCTTCTTCGAGTAATAAACGTATGTCTGTTTAAAAAACCCGTTGAGTACAAAACGTATCTCTGATTAAAAAACTTTTTGAGTACAAAACCTATCTCTGTTTAAAAAACCCTTTGAATACTAAACCTATCACTGGTTAAAA
>JAPYZC010003875.1:17705-35202 GCA_030522665.1 Ichneumoninae sp. A BG-2022a
TGAGTACAAAACGTATCTCTGATTAAAAAACTTTTTGAGTACAAAACCTATCTCTGTTTAAAAAACCCTTTGAATACTAAACCTATCACTGGTTAAAAAGCCCTTTGAGTACAAAACGTATCTCTGGTTAAAAAACCTTTGAGTACAAAACGTATCTCTGGTTAAAAAACCTTTGAGTACAAAACGTCTCTGTAGTTAAAAACCCCTTTGAGTACAAAACGTATATGTAGTTAAAAACCCCTGTGAGTACAAAAGCTATCTCTGGTGTGAAGAAAAAATCTCAACTCGACGCTTTTCTGCGACACAAAAATTTTCGAGAAAAGTCACTTTTGAAAAACTTTGCACAAATTTGAAAAGCTAAATCATATTCGAAAAAACCTTTCTCCGGGATGGACTGCTATTCGTCACGTTGAGTTAAAAATGTCTGTATTCAAAATTTGAAAAGATATAAAACAAAAAAGAACAGCTACATCACCGCTCCAGCAAATATGGTACATCGGGCATTAACCCTTTATAAGTCGCATCTCTATCCCCACTCTAAGGCGCTACCGTAGCTACGCGTGGGCCCCAGTCCACGTCCGTTATTCCCGTTTCGGTTCGATTTCGGGCGACGCGACTTATAAAGCCCGGAAGGTTGACAATCGTATACCCAAATTAAAATATCAGATAAAAATATCCGATAAACGCCGAACTATCGACGAGAGAAAAAAAAAATGATTATAAAATTGGCGTTCCAAAATTATTGTTTTTCATTCTTTTTCGATAAAACGCAAATCGCGTAATACCGACCAAAGCCGATAAACGGTAGACGGTATCGATTATTCGCCAGTCCGCTAACGACGGATTAATGGGTTATGCAACAATGCCGTATCGTTGATGCCGCATCTCATGTTATATGCACGAGTCATGTGCACGTGGAGCGCCGTGTACTCGGCACCGCAAAAGTTTGGCAATGAATTAATCGGTAATAAGCGATAGAGGCGCATCGGCTTCTCCCCGGAGGTTTATCGTAACAGGTTGGTCCATTACGGTGGTTGCATGGAGCGGCTCGTCCATAGGCTGCACCCGCCGCCGGTAGCGCAACTACGTTACATGTGGCATATACAGAGTGAGAGCCCACGGGGGGCAGGGAAGCTCTATCGATCGTTTCCTCGCTTTGCCAACACTATATGCACCACTACTGCATCCCTTTCTCTCAATTTTAGCCAGGACCATCGCTCGCGTTTATACAAGTTGCAGCGGGTTGCGTGGCTCCCGCGAGGTCGAGCCCGTTTCCGAGCGTCACGTCACAAATCGTTCTTTTTTTTCCCTTCCTTTCCTTCCCCCCCTCGCGAACTATAAATTAAATCCTTGCGGTTGACCCCCCAGCTGCTGATCCCTGACCAAATCGTATTAACTCCCCGGCAACCGCGGCAGCTGACAGTCGACCAGTTTGTTCCTCCGCAGGAAGAGATAAGAAGAGATAAGACTGCAATGCATAGATACAGATATAGCGACCAGCGAAGTGGCCAATCCAAGGAGACGTCGCACTCGTTTACCTCTCTGTGACGGAAAATTTTTATGTCCTCCGTCTAGTTATTGGAAAATTGTTCCTTCCCGTTCGGCCTTGGTCGCCTCAAAGACGGGACCGCCCCGGGGCGAAGTTAACGGATCGGCGAAGACGAGAAGACGGTAAGTACCCTTCGGGGGTGGGATCGAATATTCTCCGGCGCGTTCGAAATTCCTGGCTCACCGAACGGGACGAAGATATCCTCTCGACGAAACGGTCTCTCTGTAAGACGATCGTCGTGAAATCAGTAATGCGAACGTAATTTGCGATGCCATCGTCGTGGCTCTATCCTCATCCAATTATCGGCCGCATCGTGACTTTGACAAATTATTTAATTGCCCGATAGTCGAGGACAAACATTTTGGAGTATCAGTAATGTGGTCTTCTGTGAAAAAAAAAGAAGAAAAAAAATCTGATCGAGACGACGTTGTCATTAGTGGATCGACGTAGGGGGGAGCCAAGCGCGGAAGCAACCGACCGGCGAATATTCCCACTAGAGCACGTAAAGACGTTACGTGACCGAACTAAAATAAGGTCGTGCGACGCTCCAGCTACAACGCGGTGGACATCGTCTCGGGGCCTCCTCGTGTGGAGAACGACTTGAGAAGAGCCTCGGATACTCGCACGAAAGCGTCGCAACCGAAGCCTCCGCGAAGTCTCTCCCGCAACGAGGTGGTTCCTCGAGTTTCGCTTTAAAGAAAGACCTGAAAAAAAAACGAAAGAAAAAAAAAGTTAAAGAGCAAGGGAATAAAGATCGCGGCGCGACAGCGGCCCGTGAATTCTGGCTTGCCAAACTCTCCAGTCGCCGAGGGAAGAAATACATAAAAAAAAAAAACAAAAAAAAAAAAACAAAAATTGAGTGTATCAAGTAGTAGGCCGCCGCGCGAATAAATCCACTCGATGCGGAGGTTCGGTAGAGAGGCGACTCGCCGTAGCGCGGGACGTGCGAACGATAAAGAGGAAGCGCGAGAGAGGAAGAAAATACGTCCCGGCAAAAATTCTCTTCTCGATGCTTGGCACGGGATTTCCTCGACCTTTACCTTTTCAACTCTACGGCTGGCAAGCAATATACTTGTGTTTTATCGAGGGATAGAAGAGAAAAATGAAGCAAAGTAATAGAGACGGATATTCGCGAAGACCAGACGCCCCCTCCCCCCTTCTCTTTCCGTCCTCGACAGGAGGGTAGAATTCTTAATAAGGGAATAGAAAACGGAAGAGAAAGATCAAAGTTTGCTCTTAGCCAACATTCACCCCGAACGGTAGTGTTTATCGCAACGTGTACGCTACGTTTGCCACGGACTGTCGGTACAAGATATTAATATTAATATGCACACCAATCTACCTGCGCCCCCTCGGGAGCCGCCGTCCTATACATATCTCTTGGCACTGTAATAACGAGACGCCGCCGAGCCACTGCGATTCCAGTGCACCGAGCGACAGTAATACAAAGCCGTTTGGATGCTCGTCCAGGAAGAGGCGAATGGAATAAGCCGGACACCGAGAGCTTCCGCATTCGAGAAAATTAGAATGAAAGAAAAAAGTCGCCGTGTCGCACAAAAGATGAGTATCTTTTTTCATTAAAAAAAAAAAAGAAAACATAAAGAAAAATAGAGCGAAGACGACGAGAACGAGGTAGTGCGAGAGCGAGTAAATCTGGTAATTGGACAGGGGCTTTCGCGCCACGACAATACCATTATTATTATCTCTTTCGTTTGTTCGAGATTTCGCTCCGCAGTCCCTTGGTGTCCTCTTACTTTGGCTATACTCTAGTCCATTCTCCGTTCCGCGCGGCCCTTTCTCTTTCTCGGAAGCGACTCGTCGATTGTGCGTTGGTCGCTCGCTGAGAACCGCGGCTTCGATAAGACTCGAGGCCGGGGCCGGTGGTCCATCGTCCCGCACCGTTCTACATCATCGATGCAGATTCGTTATCCCGGCTAACAGCACACGCCTCCCTAAGATTTCTCATCGAGTTCAAGGAATACGATAAGCAGAGTGGGGTCTCCTGTCCTCTCCACCTCGAGTGAATCGTCGGGTGGATCATACGGCCAATCAGAGTATAGGTATCAAGTGGTCGAGCGGGTTTTAAACCGGAGCCTCCGCACACGCCCTGTCTCTCGTCGTTAAGCCCGTGCTACAGAGCTAATTACCACGTCTGCTACCCGGTTTGCATTTATCATCGGGGCCACTTCGTTGCGACGAGCGTCTCGACTGAACGAGAGATAAGAATTGCGAAGTAATTTTTTTCTCTCTTACTCCCTTTATGTGAAAGTAACTCGGGTGCTCGAGCGAATTAAAAAAAACGCTATCTCTCGTCGCGCGGCGCTCTCCGTCAGCCGAGATTGAATGTAATTTAACATGAGGAGATACCGTGGAAGACGTTTCGTACACCCGTTTCTGTGCCGCAGCTAATCTCGATCCACCCCGGATACCCGCGAATCTGCGATCGTTAATACCGAATGAGATAACCCACTCAAAGCAACGAGATATTCCACGCTGCCGCACGATATCCTGTTTCCTGGGTTCTCCGCTCAACCCCACCTGAAGAGCCGCGGTCACGTCACTCCCGGTTACTTACAGTTGACGTGTTACTGCGGCCGCGCGAACGCGCTATTACGACATACAAACTGCATATCTGATCTTCGTGGTCCGCGGTTTTGGGTACGATCCCCTCCCTCGTGTCTATTACCGTGCGACAAAGGTGCACACGGAGTTTCGCGGAGGCGGAAAACTGTTCGCCTTTGTCGACGGCGCGTTATGAGTGTGCACTTATATATATCCGTATATGATACCCGCGCAGTCGACGTATATTCGTGTATTACGTAGAGCAAGTCAGGCTGACACGGCCACCCGTAATATCCCAGTTAGCCAACTGTAGCGCAGGCAAACAAGTGCAATTGCTTGCCGTCGAGCTTCCCCGTTTCCTTGCCATAACTGTGTCTGCATTTCACAAAGGCACACCGTAAAAATGAATTCGCGGTTTGGGATTTTATATTTTTTTCGAAAATTGTGTAACTGTAGCAGTTAATGCGACGTTAAATAAAAAATTATAATAGACATTTACGGTACTAGTGCGATAAAGCTTTTTCTGACGAGTGTTGCAATCACGCGTTTTAAGAAAAAGTTGTTGGCACGACGGTTTTAAAAACAAGGGTTTTACGCGAAGCGTGCGTAAAACTGTCGTTTTCGCACCGAGTAAAGTGAAAATAATAAGCGGACAAGTCCTGTTTCAGTTACATGTAAAAATCTACACAATGATATAACGTAGCAATACAGAAGTCAGTATTGCTATGTTACTTAGGGGATTTATGCCAGTACCTAATAAAAATATATATGTATCTATCTATATATATATATATATTCGTACGATATAATCGTGCAGCATTCGATGCACACTGTGCAGAGTTCACCCGTCGGCAATGCGACAGCGTAGCATGCGCCTCTATAGGATTACCCCGCTTGGCTTCGTGCGATCGCGTGAGGTTTCTAATATCGGTTGTTTGACTCCCGAGCCCGACAACACGTGCGACAGCTCGGATCGAAGAGTGCTATGTATGTAAGCCGTAAGCCTATTCATCCCTGCGAAGTTATCGCAGCCTCGTCGACGATGAATTTGCGCCGGGACATGCGATGCTGAATGGATTAGAATAGCCGTCGCGCTGCAACGTGCAGGAATATCGAGCCGAGAAACGGTGCGCAGCGAAGGCACCTTGTCGAGAGCTCTTTCGCTCGCCTGCCCGTCGCGTCGTCGGCGCAGGCGCTGCGGGGTATTTACTTTTTCTCCCGTCGTGCTGCGGATACGCCGACTGCGACGGCGACGACAACGACAAGAACGAAACGATCCGTCTGGGGGCTTCGGAAAACGCAATAAATGTCGGCGTTGCGTCGAGGCCTCGTGCGAATCCGGTAGTAAAGTCGTTCGGCCAGACAGACCGGATATCCGTGTACAACTTTCAACAAAAGATTTAAAAAACAAAAAATTGTCAACGGTGTTCGTGTATCGCAAAGTACCGCTGTAAGATCATCGCGAATTCGCCGTCTACTGTTGGGCGCATCGTGTGCGACGCTCTCGAGGAGGCTCGTCGCGCGGTTTCGAAGTTCGTTTCACGTGCGACGAGAAACAATAGCGTGTAGAGGGGCTGGGATCGTTAGTGAAGTCGAGTACAGGGAAACGGGGGAACTTCGTCCGGTTTACAAAGATGATTCGTTAACGCCGTTGCTGCCTCCCTATTGAACTTTATCACAAACGCCTCGAAGCCTTTCACTTCTATGTTCAATGAGAACACGAGAGGATTCGCCTCTCGGAATCGCGCATAAAACAGCAGCGTTGACTTACCAAATCGTCTCGATTAAACCAACGAGCAACGGCATCAGTTTTGTTAGGATGGGACGGTAAATTTATACGTACATATATAATATACGCGTATAGATGAAATAATGAATTGCAAGGCGGCGGATCAAAGAGATCGCGAGAGGGACAGACTAGGCGGTGGAGTGCAATAATTAATTGCGAAAGGTAAAGGGCGCGCAAGCCTGGAAAGTGGTGCGACGAGTCTCCGCATGAAATTTCGGCAGTGAAATGAATCGTTACCTCGAATTATCTCGTCAGATAATTTGTTCGTCTGGTTCATCTGGACGCGCGGTGCGCCTCCTAGCGAGCGCTGTACCAAGCGGTAGTGTCAATATGGCCGTGGACTTGTGCACAGTACGCGGAGGGACACGACCGCGGTAGTTCCTCCGATTCAGAGCTCCCGGTGATTTGTTATGGCCTATCTAAAATAATTACATTGATTATTAAAAACAAAGTTATTTTTTACTAAAGCATCGTGCGAGCCACGTCGATATTATAACTATGGATTCCACGAAGAACGTTACCGTTGACGACGACGAGGTGGAAAATATAAAAGGTAAGCGAGACAGCCTAGTAAACGAAGTTCGGCCCCTCTACGAATATCGAGAGCTTCCCCCTGTGTCTATGCGTCATTACACGCTTTGTTTACGAACCTTTTGCCTCAAAAGCGTGGGAGACCCACGAAATCGTGAGCATCCCCGTTGACCCGAGCAATCGATTTTTTCCGTCCTCCTGCATCCTCGATTGTGTCGTATAACCGTACGTCGAGGCCAGCACGCTTCGAAAGTCGCGTTCCGTTTCGATCCACGTTGCCCCCCCCCCCCCCCCCCCCCCCCCCCCCCCCCCCCCCCCACCCCC
The DNA here is from genome assembly GCA_030522665.1 of Ichneumoninae sp. A BG-2022a. NCBI lineage: Eukaryota > Metazoa > Arthropoda > Insecta > Hymenoptera > Ichneumonidae > Ichneumoninae sp. A BG-2022a. Next base: position 24,461 of record JAPYZC010003875.1, read on the forward strand.
CCCCCCCCCCCCCCGACGCACCCGACGGGGTAACGCGTGTAGCGTCGACGACCACCGAACCAGCGTGGGTCTCCGACGACTAGCTATATATACTTTCTTTTTCACGCTATTATCTAGTGCGCGTTCGCATTTTTTTTATAAATATTTTTTGCACGTTGTGGATCCCTCTCCTGGAGGTTTTCTATACGTAAATTGTGTTTCTTTTTCTCACGTTTTGGAGTAGTCATTATAATTTTTGTGCACTCCCAGGGCTTCGACGAGATTTTCGCTTTTAATCTTTGTCGTTTGTCGTAACGGTGTTTTCAGAAGCTGTGAATCTGTTTTTTTTTCTTTTACGTTTTGGAGTAGTTATAATTATTGTGATAACATTTTCGATCTGAATCTTCGTCGTTCTAACAGTGTTTTGTGAAGCTGCGAATTATTTTTTCTTTAAGTTTTCCTGTAGTCATTATGATTTTTGTGCGCACGCAGGGCTTTGACGAGATTTTCTCTTTTAATCCTCGTCGCAACGGTCTCTTTCGAAGCCGCGAATTGTTTTATTTTTCTAAGTTCTCGCGTAGTAGTTACAATTTTTGTGCGCTCGCGGGCGAGATTTTCGTTTTTAATCTTCGCCGTTGCGACGGTATTTTCTGAAGCTGAGAATATTGTTCGTGACCGTTCGTTTGATTCACGCTCACGGACAAAATCAACGCTCGTTGCAGCCACTCGTTCGAATGCTAAGCGTAGACGTAGCTCATTGTTCCTTTGAGCTCTTTACCCAACAAGTATTGCGTTGCCCGACGTCTGAGACCCCCCCCCTCCCGACCCCCTGTCCGGAGACCCTTTGATGTTTGCTTCCCCTCCCATCTTTGACTAACAATGCGCTCATGCGGCGAACACCTTTGAATTTACTAAAGTGGAGGAACTTACGACAGTGAAAGTCACACACTCTCCTGGATACATTTTCACCCCTGGTCCCGTTTTCGGACACACGAAACACCTGCCTCTCCTCGCCCGGCAGACGTTGGGCAGGGTTAGTCTATATTTTTCAACTGTATATTTTTCTCGTCTAGGAAAATTCCTTTCACTCGAATTTCGACTCCGAATGCCCTCTGAACTGCATCGCCCTTCCAACGCGAAGTCCGTCGACCCTTCCGAAAAAAACAGCCATTATCATTCGTTGCACACTTATGTAATTTTTTTTTGTAACACAACTTTCAGATAACGGCCAGCTGACACACGATAACGGGAACAGGGAAGATACCGATGACAACGGACCGAAGTCCCTGATAATGGAGATATACCCGTGGATACAGCAGTTCAGGAAACTGTGTAAAAGTTCAATTATGGAACGGAGCATGGAATCTCTGAAGAATCTTATGATGTTTTACTCGAGGTAATTAGACGCATAATTGGGAACATAAAATTAGAAACAAAAAGTAAATCACGGGTATTTCGGGGATCCGCCGTGCGAGCCCCTCAACCGCTCGTGTCAGCCTCTCAGTATTAACGGTTCGTGCGTAATGGGGTAGCTCGACAATAGTTTTTTTTTTTTTTGCGATTCGGGCAATTTAGTGCCATCAGCTGCGCTAGTGCAAAGTCAGTTAATAGTCTCGCGCGCTCGGTGCATTTGTTTTTTTACATGGTTAATTTTTTTTTACCAATGAATTCCGCTGCGTTTACCATGGAACGACGCCAAGATCGGCCTCGACAAAAGAAGCTTATAACTGTGCAGTGGATTTTCTTCAAACGTTGAAGTTCTATTTTCGTTTCAGGCATGTTCGCCCGAGCGTCAACGAGTGTCACACCAAGCCACTGAGAGCCGACAAATTAAAGGACTCCATGAGTGAGACGCTGCTTTTTTTTCTCTACTACTATCGTGAAATCGGCAAGGACCAAGATCGAGCTTCTTACATGGACGTCATGTCCGATCTATTAGCAATGTACATAGACATGGAACTGAAGGCGTCGAAGAAAGGGAACGAGCATCACAGCAAAATTTCGGCGAGGCTCTCGTCGTGCCTACACGTTTATCTCGGTGCGTTAATTACAATCACTGAATCCGAGACGAGAGACGCTGAAAAAAAATCGCTTGCGGACTGGCAAGGATTTTTTTTTTCATTGCAAATATACTTTCAATTTTTACGATTCGATATGATATTAAAACAACGACGGCAAGACTGTTAAAGTGATATGGGATCGTTTCTATACCGTATGCGAAATTATAAGAATTGAATGTTGAAATAACATTTTTTTTTCTTTGGCAGTCAGCAAGTGAATTGTATTTGAGTCATTGATATTTTTTATTACAGCGTAGATCATTTTAATATTACGTCTTTAATATTTTCTGTGTTTTTTTTTTCTAATTTTCAGAGCATTCTGCGGAGTACCTGTTAGACACGCTTCTGAAAGTTCATTTTATGACCTGCAACTATCACGAAATTTTGGATCCCGTGATAACGTGAGTTTCTATCGACTGACAAACAAATTTGTGTATGGATATCGTTCCCGCTACTAATTCACTAACGCTATGTTCATTTTGGAAAAAAAACGCTTTGTAGGAAGATATTCAAGGGTATACAAGAGCATCCGGTCTCGAGCATAATGTATGTGCGCTATCTTCTCGCCTATCGCTTGTGGAAAAAATTAAACAAGGACGTCGCAGTTAGAAATCAGATAAACGTTACCGCACTGTCGTCCCTCGGCACTGCGCCGGCGGAGTTTCATCCGTTTGTTATCGAATATGTACTACCGAAAGTGCCAAAAAACCAAAAACTCACGACCAAGCTGCTCCTGCTGCAGAAGTTCGAGGTCGAGAAGTCTTGCGAGGAGTTTTTGAACTTTTGCAAGAAGGAGAGAGGGCTCGACGTACCGACGGGGAAGGAGGGAGGAGCGTGCTTGACGGATACGGTCGCGTCGACTGTGGTATGTCAACAATTTTTTTTTTCTCTTCTCTATTCGCCGTTTACCGAACAGTTTTTGTCCAATAATCTTCACACTGACACTTTCCGTGCGAACACACAGACTAACACCAAGCCAAATCCACAGCATTGTAATCTTATACTGCAAAATACTTGTAGGAAAAGAAAACAGCAATTTAATCCATCCATTATATTTTCATGTACGATAAACAGCCGGAAGATAACGATTCGCGCGATTTAATTGTTAACGATAGTAACGTTGAAAATTTATCGACACAGCCCGAAGTCAGTTCTTCATCCGCGAATTTATTGATTCAAAAGTCTCTTAATAATGAAACCGTTACGAATTCTAAAAGACCATCAGTCACTAAATTAGTTACCTCGTCGAAATTATCGTCTCACCGTAGAGCAAAGAAGTCTAACGATATAGTATTCATTGATCTCACGAGCGACAGTGTTACCGAGAGAGTGATAAGGCGAAAGAAGACCCGGAGCAAATTGTCGTGGTTCAAGGAGGCGAAGAAGCGATTCAGCGTGAAGACAGCAGAGAAGAAAAATTCAACCGTGGAAGATGAGGCATCACCGGCAAAGCACCTTGAAGATAACGCGGACCTTCTTTCCCTTCGCGTATGCAGTCCGGGATCTCAGGTCGAGGAGATGCCGGTGGTCGGCGCGGAAGAGATCGCCGTCGAGAGCGGGGAGGTCTCGGGCGAAGAACGATTCGCGCCGCAGACCAGCGTGACGATCGACGAGGCAGCATCGACGGAAAGAACGGCGTCTCAGACGGTCGACGTTCTCGACGATAGAGGCGAAAGCTACGAAGGTCTCTGCGCGGTAGTTGCGCCGGAGATCGAAAAAACACCAACCAAAGACGCGCCCACGGAGTGCGAGCGGGTCGCCCCGAGCGTCGCAGAGTTACCGGCAACGGAGAGAAAAACCGCGACCACCGAGACCGATAACTGCGTGTCCGAAGAATGCTCGAGTGAAAATAAAATCGAGGACGAGAGGGAGTCGACGCTCTCGGGAGAGGAGTCGCGTTCCACGGAGTCGACGCTCGTGCGAAAAAAATACAAAAGCCCCGTGGCGAGTCCAGTCTCTGTCGGTATATCGATAAAAGCCGAGGAAGTCAACGAGGAACCTTACGAGATCGTAAACGAGGAGGTGGTCGCGAGCCCTGTGGAATTGCCGGTCGCCGAATACGCTTCCGAAGTTTCGCTGCGAACGAGCCCCGACGAACGAGCCGAAGAAGCTACGGTCTCGGACGCGAAAATCAGAGAGGTCGAGTTTCAGGACAACATCGATGGTCTCTCGCTCCTGGCGAGCGTGTCGCAGAGGGTATCGCATCTGACGACCAAACCGACGGTCGCGAAGGGTAACACGATGGCTAACGGCGAATTGATTAAAGTTAAGAATTACGCGTCGCTCGCCAACGTGGACGTCGTCGAGGAGCCCGTCACGTCGACGGACGCCTCGCCGTTCGACGGCGATCCATCGCCGAGCGTGATCAACAGAATCGTCGGAATATATCCGGAGGACGAGATGGACAAAGTTGCTTTCGAGGTCGAAGTGACGTCGACCGGTGAGATGGATACGTACGGAGGCTGCGACCAGACGAACGGCGTCGGCCAGTTTCTACCGAGCACCGACGAGTCCTACTGCAGCGCCCGGATGCAGGGTGCGAATGTCGTTCCGATTCCCGAGATCGCCGCACCCGTCGAGAAGGACGATACGAAAGTAATACTGAACGGCGAGACGGTGGTGCTTTTTCAAAAATCGCCAAACAGCAATCTCTACATTATCAACAAGGCCGTCGAGAACAGAGATCACGTTAACGACGAGGTAACGAGCGGTCTCAGAGAGATGACCGAGCACGCCGGCGAGGCCGGTCCTTATCCTTACGAGCTGTACGACAGCATGTATCGCGGTCAACCCTCGTCGTACGACATCGGCCAGTACAATAGAGAGCTTTCCAATCAGGAGGGTCGAAGAGGTAAAAAAGTTATAGTCGACTCGGTCGGCGAGGCTAACAAGGCGAGCGATCCCATGGAGTTGTCCAAGCACGCAAAGAAGAAAAATCTGTCTATGGAAGTTATCGGAAAGGGATCGCCGGGAAAGCGAAAGAGCTCCGGAAATTCGAGCATGTCGCGCAGATGCCGCATAAAGCAGGAGTACAACGGATGCTCGAACAATTTGTCGGGACACATGAATCCCACTTGCGGGATTCAGGATTGTTCACAGGAGCACGTGGAGTCCTCACTATCGATCCACATCCCCGTCGCTCACAGCAGCCCACTGTCGTCGATATACACAAAGTATCCGGGAGGCGCCGAGCTTTATCTGCCGTGTCGCAAGAGCTGCAACTCCATGACCTGCGGTCTGCCCGTTAATTCGGCAACGGGTCTTCATCCCCATCCGGGCAAAGCTTCCGGTGCCGCTAAGTCGCATTGCTCGTGCTTGAACTGCGCCTACGACATCGTGGCCCACTGCACCGAGTGCATAATGCCGAGCGGCGAGAACCACGCGAGCTCGATCGAGAACACGTCTTATTATTTGCCAATACATTCCACGGTACAAACTTCCGCCGTCCAGGATTGCGGCCGAACGAAGGTCGACGAGCCCCTCGTTAAGATTTACGACGAACAATTAGTTTGTAAATTAGAGAAGACTATATTGGACGGCAAGCCGTTGAGCGGGGTCGGCGTAAAGTGCGAGCCCGAGCCGATCTACCGTGCCGAGCTCGACAACAAGCTGCCCCTCAAGAAGCGCTTCAAGGCGATGATGTCCGTTTCGTTCGAGGAGATGTCGATAAAACGCGAGAAAGTACAGAGCTATCCGGGCACGCCTATGCTATCGATAGCGGCCCTGGAGGCTCAGGACGCCCTCCGGTCGTCCGAGGATTCCGGCGGTGCTGGCAAGAACTCCTTGGAAATGTCGCCCAAGTGCAGAGGCGAGACCCACCATCCGAGGGACGTTATTCGCAGGGATTATCGCAAAGAACCTACGACGATGATGTCCCCGCCGCAGCCATCGTCTCTCCAGCCTTCGACGTCGAACGGCAACGGCGAACGCAAACGCAAAAGGCGTTCAGCACCGGATCCGTCGTTGTGCAACGTCGACGAGGCGCGACACGAAGCGAGCTACCAGAAGATGTCGAAGACACCTGTAAAACACAAACAGACGACTGTAACGGGTGTAGCGGTATCGAAACGTCTCACGACACCGACCAAGTCACAAGCGAGGCCTTCAGAGAAAGTAAGAGAGCTCGACGGTGCGCCGACGAAAAATTCAACGAGGCAGACCAGAAGCTCCAAGAGAAACGTGCCCAAGGTAAATTATATTTACACCGACGGCGATTCCGACTGGAATCCATCGGCCGGTGGCTCCAAACGAAAACGCAAGAAGACTAGTCGATGATCCATGTTGCTTCGCTACCGAGCATCGCTCCTGTGAGTGCCGATGACGATCACATGGCGGCACACGGCAACGTGACATACCTGACCGTTCAGAAGGCTGTGGTATTTTAAAACAAAAAGACAAAAAAAAAATGAAAAGTTGTACATAATATTCATGAGAAATGTGTACAAAGTCATATTCATAGGAATTTAAGTACAACACTCGATGTAGGAAAGTTTATCGTAAACGAAGAAGAGGAACGACGAATGAATGCCGGTGGCACGAGAGTTCATCGCTTGGAAGATCGTTGCTGAAATAATTTTTTTTTTTTCTTTTTTTTTCGGTTATATATTCACGGAAGATAGAAAAGTATTTAATCTTCACGGAAGATATTGATGACTTCGATGAAGAGGAGAAAGCACGCAGATACGTCGGACCTCCGTCGACAAGGAAGATGTTTAGTTATTCGTTAATCGAACACCGTGCGTCCGTTTCCGTTTGGAATATTAGCTTCGATTCGACTCGCGAATCCGTATGCATTGATCAAATTTTTTAGGTAAACAAAAAAAAAAAGAAAAAAAGCTTGATGAAGCCGTACAAAATGTTGATCCCGTCGATCGATTAAGATATTCGTAACTCAATTGAACGCGAAACCAAAATAAGAAATAATGAAAAGTAAAAGAAAAACATTTATACTCATGCCACGGTTACATGTAAATTCCCCGAGGAATTTTGAATTCAACGTTGCGTGTCAGTTGTCTTTCCGTACAAGGTGAGTCGTCGAGTCCGTCGGGCAGCGACATTTTTATAAATACAATTTATGCTATTCCTGGATGTAACTCTCCAGCCGCAGTATTTATCGATCCGATGCATGTATTAATACTGACGGAATTTTGATTATACTATTTCAGCTTGTGAAAAGGAGCCCGGCGGTTGCAGGGTGAGATGACGTCGGCATGGAAAGCTGCGGATTAATCGTCTCGCGAGGCTCGGATACGGCTTGAAAACCGCAACGAGTTTATTCTCAAGGTAGAGCCACGAACAGCTTGGACCCCTACGAAATATTCCAAGCGTTTGACGACGGAAATTGAATTTCCATTGTTTTCCAGAACTACGGTGGACTGGGAGCCGGGCAGTCAGCCAAACGCGAACCTGTACGGCCGCGTGTTTACAATTCTCCAGATAATGGAGTTGAACGAGCACGAGTACAACAATGCCCCTCGCTCGATGATAATTGTGTATCGTTTCGAACAATAACCCTGTACGCGGTTTGATAGCCGAGGGGGCCTCGCGGCAGTCCACTTGTTACGGGAGCGCGAGCATATACCGGCCACTTAAGTGAAAAACCTCAATATCTCAGTTACTCAGCGAAGTCGACGATGAAACTCCGATATATTGACTAACGAATACCTGACTTTTTCACGGTACACAAATCGCTCGGAAGACTTTTATGAAAAAGCGTAACGAAACAAAATAGTACATTACCATACTAGTGTCAAAATAGTATATTGCGATACTATTTCGTAAAAGCGGACTTTCGGTGAAGTTTGGGAAGTGGCTGCACGAGCCGGATCGAGCGCTACAACGGCACGAGGCGAAGCCGAGTGCTGTTGTAGCGCGAGAGAAAGCGTGTGCGATAGTTCGCTTTTACGTACAAGTATCGTATACTATTTTATGTAACGAATGCAGGAAAAGCGCTACTCCGTGTTTGCTGATTGTGGCGCTGCGAGCGGCGTGCAATAATTTCCAGAAATCGCACGCTAAGGAGCCGAACTGCGCATGCGCCGGGACATTATTAAACTCATGGCTGCAAAGCGCTAGTTACACTACACGGCAGGCACGTAAAGTAGCACTTTTCATGCATGAGTTACATAAAATGTTTTCTAGCGAGTGTGAGTTTGCAGCACGAGTCGAAGGCGAGTGTTGCAATCACACGAATTAAGAAAATGTTTGTCGCACGAGTATAGTACAGCATTTTATTTCGCAAGGTATGAAACTAGGGGTTTGACGTACGCGAAGTGTGCGAAAAACCGCCATTTCTTTCACCGAGTGAAATAAATTATAGTATACTGAAACACGCTTTGTTTTTACACGAGTAGTGAGATAAGTCTAGAATCATCTTGACGTCATTAATAATTGGAAAAATCAGCTTGGCCGGTGAAATTCTGCGCTGCCCCGAATGCTGCGTCGTAATTTACAGGATCCCTTGTCTGAGCGCAGGTACCATTTATCGTTGGCGAATCAAAATACAGGTAGAGTGCCTAGTCAATGATTTACCGAATACGTAATAATGCCCTTAAGAGTCCTCGATAATACGAAAGCGCTATCAGGCACGTGAGCTTTTTATGCAGTCTTTTAGAGCGAGTGATTTTGATTTTCTGCTCGCTTTGCAAAAACAGATACTATCATTTATTTAAATATATATATATATATATGTGTATATATGTATATATATATATACTTATATATATATATCAAACGGGCAAGGCATGAGCGCAAACGAGCGGATTCAATGTGTCCTACGAATTTAATTGACAGTCGATGATTTATAAATGCAAACTATAAGACTGAAGGAAAATTCCGGTTGAATGATATTAGATTAGAGAGAGAGACTGTAGTTATTAGTAGAGGAGTATATAGTCACGTTCATACAATATAATCGAAATAATGCAACAGAATAATATTCCATTCGTAGAAAGAAAAAAGAAAAAAAATATGAAAAAAATAGTTTACTCGAAGCATACACACTGGACAAGTCAGGTTCACAATTATTCCCTACCTCTGTCTTAATTAATCTCCTACATCCCGATACCTGATCTCCAATCTGTGATGTCTTATTATTCATCCGGATGATATATTAGCGCCTAAGTAATTCTGATTGCCAAATACACCGATTTTCTAACCGTGGTTATATGAAAACGACAGTTTAAATGAAAAAGAAAATAAACTGCAAATGGTGTAAAAAAAATTGTCGTTGCTTCTTAGCGATGTCATTCTCTGTACACTCTTTTGACGAATGAAACGTTCAGCATATATAATATATTACAGCCACTTATCAAATGCCCCCGTTGTTACTATTTATTCTTTATATTTTCAAAATGCGAAGTCTGATATTAATTTTAAGTAAAAAAAATACAAATAAAACACGCGGTGAGTGGCAGCGCATACCGAATCACTGGATCAGAAGTGTAGGTCGATTTTAAACGTACACTCGACAAAGAAAAGAAAAATAATAATTACTTGCTATATATTTTCTATCGTTTGCGTTGTAGTAGGATTACTTGCTAACTGTGTTATATCCCCTGAATGAAATGTATTTGCGACCGATGCCTCTTTCTCGTTCATATGTACAAAATTCATTAATCCGCATCTCGTTTCATAGTCAAAATATTTGAAATGTATTTCTCGAGGCATCCGTTTTAGTCGATAATACATATATTCACGGTATTTTTGATTATTCGTTGCGCGAAATGAAAGATCGACCACAACTGTTTAGTATAATTATGTAAATAAACGACATGTATGCGTAAGATTGTCTCGACTGTAAATTGAACATGTAACGATCGTTATATTTATAAAATCCGTAGATGAATTAACTTTTTCCGCATATAAAGTTTAACAACAGTACATATTCTATTTATTAGATAACCTGACGTTTTTGCTCGAAATAAACGTTGAAAATTAATAAAAAAAAAATTTTAAATAAAAAAAAAAAATTCAGAAACCGAGGTCTTTTCCTCCTGGCAAATAGTCATCGCGTGAAGGAAAAAACGATCCAACAAAGCGGCAACGGTTTTTCCTGACAGCTTCATGTTAGTCAGTGGTAACGTTCTGGCCTTACGCAGACGTTGGCCTAATTTCACATAGGAAAGTCGGATAAAAAGTTACGTGTCCGCCTGCGATTGCATAATCATCGTTAATGCAAGGCAACATTACAGATTGGCATACCAATCTGTAATGTTGCTTTGTGGTTATCGATCTGTATAATGCTGCTCGGTGTGAATCAATCAATGCGCGATAACGTCACTATGTAACTGTCCGAGTACGCTGTGTTGACAGTAGCGTTCTATTCGCCGGCCGCCGAACTTCTGAAATGTACGACCTGGTAGTCCAAGTTAGAGAGGGTAAGATTAGAGGTGTCGTTGCGAAGAACGTCGATGGCGGTGAATATCTGGCCTTTCGTGGGATTCCCTATGCCGAGCCACCGATCGGTAATTTAAGATTCAAGGTGAATTTTCTCTTTTTTTGTAACGATCGACGAGATCGATGAGAAAATAATGCGAACGAACCTAACGAAGGATCCGAGGCCCCTGCAAGCTTGGTGCGGTATTCGCGATGTCGGGGACGTTCATCCGAAAGGCGTCCAGTACGATATCACGAGCGGGCTACAATCCGGTTCGGAGGATTGTCTTTACTTGAACGTCGCGACCAACTCGCTGATAGGCAAAC
>JAPYZC010003876.1:47-19144 GCA_030522665.1 Ichneumoninae sp. A BG-2022a
TGCTTCGGTGAGCGCTTTTTTTATCGAAACGATTCACGAATAATCCGCAAGTGGATGAGCGACTATGAGGCTAAAATAATCCGCAGGATTTTTGAACTTGGACCTGCCCGATGCTTCCGGCAACCAAGCACTCAAGGACCAAGTTGCCGGACTGAGGTGGATCCAGGAAAATATCGGAGCGTTCGGCGGGGATCCGGAGAACGTAACGATATTCGGACATAGCGCAGGGTCCGCTTGTGTTCATCTTCTAACTCTCTCCCCTCTGGCAAAAGGTTCTCGATATAGTAGGGTAGAGCGGGGCAAAATGGGGCAACGGGGCAAAACGGAGTTTTCGGGCAAAACGTAATTTTCAAATAATTTTTGGATGCCCGAATTCGCCCTATCGGATACATCAGGCTTTTCCGCCCAGTTTTGCCACCTTGTGCGGTCCCAAAATGATTGGAAAATTTAGTTTTTCCCTAAAACCCCGTTTTGCCCCGTTGCCCCATTTTGCCCCGCTCTCCCCTAGAGGAAATCGGAGCCAAACGGGGATGCTAAGCAATAAAACCTGGGACAATGATACCGAAAACATAGATCCATTGTTTTTCACACCAAAATTGTATTCGCACTGGTTTTGAAAGGATACAAAAAAAAGAAACGATCTGGGGCAAAACGGGGTACATGACCCCATTTTGCCCCATGTCCCAGTTTTTCCCCGGCTTCCCCTATGCGAATCCGCGAAAATCATCCAAACCCAACATCTGGTTCACAGGTCTCTTTCACAAAGTCATACTTCAGAGCGGTGTAGCTAACAACCCCTGGGTCATTGATCCGGAACCGGTGAAAACGGGATTGAAGCTCGCGGAGGAAGCGAAGAGGAAGACCAACGATCCAGTGGAGGCTCTCAAATATCTGATGACTCTGACGACATCCCAGCTCATCGAGGCCCAGGAAAGAATGGACGACCCGAATGTTAGAATTCAAACGATAAATTCACTTCCGTTCCTGTGAAACAAACCGGCAGTGCAGTCTATTCTGATTTTTAGGACGTGTTCGAATTGATAATAAGCTTCACACCGAGCGTCGATGCCAAAAGTAACGAGCCATTCATGCCGGAATCCCCGATCGAAATGATAATGAATCACGGTATCGACGTGCCCCTCATTGTCGGCTTTACGAGCGACGAAGGAATTCTCACTATGCTGAGACCCAGAGGCCCCGCGTTCCGCGAGGTAAACGTAAACTTTGCATCATATCTCGCACGGAGTATGAGAATCCGAGATGTCGATCGTTTGGCGAACGTCGCCGATACCGTAAGAAACTATTACTTCGGCGAATACATGGCGTGGCTCACGCAGCACAAGAACGCGTACGCTCAGCTGAACGGAGACGTTACCTTCGTCAACGGTATTCAGCACCTCATCGACGTGCAGTCGGAAAAACCAACGCCGACGTATATATACAGATTCCCATACAGACCCTCGTACATGACGGTTCGCAAAGTCTTCAAATTCGACATTGAAGGTCTGTACAGATTAAGGCGATGTGAAACAATCCTGCGCCAGGTTTGGTAATAAAAACTGTAATGGTATTTTGTATCCATGGGTGCTGAAACTTTATTCTCTCACTGGATATAGGCGAGAGCGGGGGAAAATGGGGCAACGGGGCAAAACGGGGTTTTTGGACAAAACTAAACTTTCCAATCATTTTTAAATCGGACAAGGTGCATTCGGACATCCAAAATTTAATGAAAAATGACGTTTTGCCCAAAATCCCATTTTGCCCCGTTGCCCCATTTTGCCCCGCTCTCCCCTACTACTGGAATACTACTGTCCATCAATTCTTCAGTGTTCTCCAATTTCCGTTTAAGGATAAAGTTTGAACAGTCTTTTTTAAAAAAGCATTACAGTCTGTATTATCGACCGCGGTATTTCACATGCCTTTAATGTAATTTCCAAATTTACAAAGTCGTTGAATGTCGCATTAATCTATTTTTCTTCTTTTCGTTCGACAAAGGTACTTGCCACTGCGACGAGCTCAACGCTATCTTTCACAGCAATCTTTTCATGCAGAATACGGCACATGAGAAGGGAACGGCGGATCGATTGGTTATGGAACGAATGACTCGAATGTGGACGGACTTTGCAAAAACTGGGTACGACTTCGTTCCTCCAGGCAAATTTCATTGCGTTTACAAAGTTCAAGAGATAGCTACATTGACAAAAAAGATGCAAACATTGTTTGCACATGGCTTGCCCGTTTATAAAAATTTTGCGTATAGCTTTCTCTATGAGAAAGTTCGTTGATCGACTTTTGGCTTACTCATAGAAGACGCTGCGCAATTCTAATAAATGAGGGATGCATGTACAGATTACTTTGCACATGAAAAAATTTCTACATCTGAAAAAATTTGAACGGTCAAACGTTACCGCAAAATGTTTATAGTAGAAAATCGCTGACTGAAATTTCAATATTTCGTCATTGCGAGGTCACGTTTTTTGTATTTTTCCCGATTGATGAGGATTTTTTTACGGTGGTTAGCCCGTACCGAAAAAAGATTTAGTAATACTAGAAAAAGCTGATTTGAATTATCATCATGAATTTTACATCAATGTAGGATATATTCGGATACTATATTACGCATTTCGGGGAAAGAAAAATCGAACTACTAAAATTGGGGCGCGACCTCTGCTACCGCCTATAATTTGAATTTTTATCATTCGTAGCGAGATTTGAACGCAGCAAAAGTTTTCTTATCTGAAGTGATCGAACAATGAGTCCTTTATTTATTTAGTTACCGAAAAGGAAAGATATTATATGCGTCGTATGCAAAGTAATGTTTATTACCATTTATTTTTACACGTAATTTACATAAATAAATTTTTATAAAAAAACTTAGCACTCGCATAAAGTATCTTTCCTTTTCAGTAAATAAATAAAAAAAATTCATATGTACAAGTAAAATTCAATTCGTTGTCCATTCATTTCGGATAAGAAAACTTTAGTCTTGAACTTCAGTTTTTTTTACGTCAACAGCCTCTTAGATGGAGCAAATATATATATATATATATATATATCTTTTTTTCTTTAGCAATCCAACCCCAGAGTTAGATGAACTAATACCATGCAAATGGGAGCCGCTTACGAAGGACAAAAAAAATTATCTGGAGATCAACGACCAGCTGACACCTGGAGTGAATCCGAATGAAGATTCTTGGAAATTCTGGAAGCCCATTCTCGAAACTCTGCAATGGCGCGTGGGATAGTAACGAAGGAGAAGACGGATATATAGGGGAGAGCGGGGCAAAATGGAACAGTGGGGCAAAACAGGACAACGGAGGCAAAACGTAATTTTTCAATAATCTTTGAATGCCCCATTTTGTCCCAATAATACATCCGCAATTTCAACACATTTTGCCCATTTAAAATCACCGTCACCATCCAGAAGTTATCGGATAATAGGGTTTTGTCCCACTGTCCCATTTTGCCCCGCTTTTCCCTAATTGTATTCGAACTTCCCAGCTTACTATTGAAGTGCACTTGTGTTTGAGCTAGCTTGAAAATCCATAATCAATTATGTAATTAATGTATATGTAGGGGAGAGCGGGGCAAAATGGGGCAACGGGGCAAAACGGGGTTTTTGGGCAAAACTAAATTTTCCAATCATTTTTGGATCGGACAATGTAGCAAATCTGGGCAGAAAAGCCTGATTTATCCGATAGGGTGAATTCGGGCATCCAAAAATTATTGGAAAATGACGTTTTGCCCAAAACCCCGTATAGCCCCGTTGCCCCATTTTGGCCCGTTCTCCCCTATAATGTATCAAGGAGAAACGGGTTATTTATACTCACGTCATTACAAACGCTTTTTTCACTCTTGAATTGTATTTTTTACTTTAACGTTACGAAACGCTCGACGCAATTTATATATGGAAATTCTCGATTTGCAAGCCCGTAATATTGTTATCTGAAACACAATGAATGCACGGTAAATGCAAATACCACGGTATTTATACACGATAATAAATATACGAGATATGGCTTTATCGTATGTATCGGCAATCCTTTCGAAATACCCTCATACCAAAAAAAAGCTGAAAAATTGATTGATCACCATACAATTATAATATATATATATTATAATATAATTATTACGCCAATCGGTTCACATTTGACAATTATTCATTTATACAATATTTAATAACAACTTTTTACCGACATGATTGCTTTTTCGAGAAATATCAATATTCATAAAATTCGGCGTCGCCGGAATTCCGATCCGACGATCAGATCCGGAAGTTTCCACTTCCGGCATCTTGGTGTATATATAGGGGGGACCGGGGCAAAATGGGGTAGCCTTCGATTTGACTCGCGGCAATTTTTGTCAGCTAGATACGAAAAGTTCTGATAGCACGACAGTCATGACAGCGAGACAGTCCTGACAGCGATAATTTTGGGGTACCCAACTTTGACCAGTATCGGTATCGCGTTCGTCTTCCCCGTTTTGCCCCGCCTCCCCATTTTGCCCCGGTCTCCCCTACTTAGTGGAGCTTCGCTTAAAACTACTTTTTAAGTACTTTGCCTCGAGTCGCTACCGCACCTCTTGATTATATATAAAAAATAGAAGATCGAGATAGCCTGGGCCGGCATCATTATATCAGTGTTTATAGCATAGTTGAGTATCTCTTTGTAATACATAAAAGTCTCGCTACAGTGGTCGCCGGTAAAGTGTTAAAATGGCGGCGATCCACTTCACTATGCGGAGAAGGAGGTTCCTTTTTACGAAGGTGACCCTTCCGTAAAAGGTCAGGCTGACGCCCTCCCGCTGAAATATTCTAAGTCACAAAATTTTGTTCACCAAAGGCACTCACTTTTTTTTTTAGACGTCAGTAGATAGCAAGCTATCGCACTTTCGAGGTTTCCAAATTATACAATCGTCTCGGTGTAATGGTAATACGCGATAACGCTAGTTCGCGAAGCTTCCACAATGAGCGTTCCGATAGTCAAAGTCAAACAGGGCAGTCTCAAAGGTATCGCTGTAAAGAATGTCGACGACGGTGAATATCTGACATTTCGTAGAATACCTTGATTTGAGATTCAAGGAAATTTTCTTTTGTTTTATTTTTGTTTCCTAATCAACGTTTTCTCGCCAGATAAGAATCGACAAAAACAATTCCCCGCGGGCACCCGCAAGCATGGAGCACGCGTCTATCCAAAAGCTGTCCAATTGGATTTTGTATCGGGAATCATGACCGGCTTCGAGGATTGTCTGCACTTGAACGTCGCGACTAACTCGCTGATCGACAAACGACCAGTTATGGTGTGGATTTACGGTGGTAGCTTTCTCCTAGGTTCGCCAGCCAACGACTTTTACGGTCCCGATTATTTGCTCAAAGGCAACACAGTCTTTGTGGGAATCACGTATCTTTTTTTTTAATTTTACTTTTTTCAAAAAAGTTTTTTCAGGATATATGCGATTCGGGCGTTACTCTTTTTGGGGGACAACCGTTCGGGGTCTATGTCACGCTACCTAAGAAATATACGAGCAAGAAGTAGGGGAGAGCGGGGCAAAACGGGGTTTTTGGGCAAAACTAAATTTTCCAATCATTTTTGGATCGGACAAGGTGGCGAAACTGGGCAGAAAAGCCTGATGTATCCGAATGACGTTTTGCCAAAAACTCCGTTTTGCCCCGTTGCCCCATTTTGCCCGGCTCTACCCTACACTGACAAAGACTTTCTGCATTCTACTTTAACTATCGTATAAGCAATGTAAACGACGGCCTTAATTATTAAAATGTCGTCCACCTTGTGTAAGGTCGTTGGCATGCCGATAAAGTAGCCTCATAGCTGGGAACAGAAAAATGTCCCATAAGTAGAGTGAACGATTGAGCATGCTTGCGATTCAGCATGTGACTACAAGTACTGGTGAATGTCTGCAGCCAGCATTTTTGTGGACGGTTTGAAACATGTGAATTCCGGTCATGTAAGGGGCGTAGGAAAATTAGAACGTCCAATTTTAGATATGTTGAAAATTATACCGTATATTTTTAACTGTAAAGTTTCGAACAGTGATACAAACTAATTTGAACAACTTTTGATGCGACGTGTTTGTATGTGCTAGCGCGCCCGCGTACGAATGAACTCGCTTCGTCATACCAGACCTTAGTGTTGCCTCGTAACTACCCAATTGTGTAATCCTGTTTGGTATAAACAACCAATTTGCGATAACGTTGACACGAAACTGTCCGACTAGGCGGTATGCACAGTAGCGTTCTATTCGTCATTCGCGAAACTTCTAAAATGAGCGACCCGATAGTCGAAGTTCGACAAGGTAAGATAAGGGGTATAGCCGTGAAGAACGTGAATGGCGGTGAATATCTGGCGTTTCGTGGAATACCTTACGCTGAGCCACCGATTGGCAATTTGAGATTCAAGGTAAATTTTCGGTTTTTCTCTTTTTGCTTTGTTCTCAGAAAAAAAAATGGAGATTTTAATGTCAGAATACTTACAGTAGTCTAAAAAGTCGAGAAATATGATTTTTAGCTGGCGTCCAGATGTATGTGTGTGTGTGGCAAAGTTGCACCGTTTAAAATGACCATAACTTGGAAATGGCTTGAGACAGCGAGTTAAAATTTGGTAGGGGAGAGCGGGGCAAAATGGGGTTTTTGGGAAAACTAAATTTTCCAATCATTTTTGGATCGGACAAGGTGGCAAAACTGGACAGAAAAGTCTGATGTATCCGATAGGGCGAATTCGGGCATCCAAAAATTATTGGAAAATGACGCTTTGCCCAAAAACCCCGTTTTGCCCCATTTTGCCCCGATCTACCCCACACTGGTAGAGCGATCATGTCGCTTTTTATTTGACGATCAACGATCGATGAGAAAATATAATGCGTATGAAACTGACGAAGGATCCGAGGCCCCCGCAAGCTTGGAGTGGTGTTCGCGATGGTGGGAATGTTTTTCCTAAAGCCGCCCAGTACAATATCACGAGCGGGCTATTGTCCGGGTCGGAGGATTGTCTTTACTTGAACGTCGCCATCAACTCGCTGACAGGGAAACGACCAGTCATGGTATGGATCCACGGTGGTTGCTTCAACACAGGTTCGGCAAGTAGCGACTTTCACGGTCCCGACTATTTGCTCAAGCACGACATCGTCTTCGTAGGAATCACCTATCGACTCGGTTGCGTCGGTGAGCGCTTTTTTTATCGAAACGATTCACGAATAATCCTCAAGTGGATAAATGGCCGAATGACGCTAAAATAATCCGCAGGATTTTTGAACTTGGATCTGCCCGACGCTTCCGGCAACCAAGCACTCAAGGATCAAGTTGCCGGCCTGAGATGGGTTCAGGAAAATATCGGAGCGTTCGGCGGGGATCCGGAGAACGTAACGATATTCGGACAGAGCGCAGGGGCCGCTTGTGTGCACCTCCTAACTCTGTCCCCTCTGGCAAAAGGTTCTCGATATAGCATGCGAATTCACGAATACCATCCAACCGCAGTATCCCGAGTAGAAATTTTCGAGTGTTACATCGGGCCCTGATAGGGTCCTGAGAAGGCCTGATAAGGCCTTATCAGGGCCCGATGCAACGCTCGAAAATTTCTACTCTGGATCTACAGTAGAACCTCGATTATCCGAACCAATTGGGACCGGAGCTCGTTCGGATTAGGGAAAATTCGGATAACAGAACAGTCAAACTGTGTTAAGCGATATAGCGTGATACATATCGAAAAAATTACAGTACCCACATATTTTAAATAACTTCAAACGATCGTTAACTTACAAATATAATACGAGCCCGCTAATAGTGTGCTCATCTCTCCTTCATGGCGTTTCGAAAGCGTTTCTAATTTTTTCCGGCGTAAGTACATAATGTACTTACGCGTACGCTTAGAGGTAAAAGGACAGGACGCTGAATCCACAACGCACTAAACTACGAGACCAGTTACGAGATTAACGAAAATAAATATTGAATACGTGCGTATTTGCTCGGCTTAGAAACTCATAAATACTGTGCATACGACTGGCGTGCATTTACCGTACAGCTATATAAGTCTATGCGAGCTCGAGCGTTTTTGAATTGGCTTGTTGATTATAGCGTGCAACAATGCATTGGCGCGCAACAATGTAAGAATATGAGAATTTCGCGCAATTGTTCGGATAATGGAAACTTTATCCGAACCAGCGGCAGTTCGGATAATAGAAGGTTCGGATAATGAGTGTTCGGATAATCGAGGTTCTACTGTATGTCATAGGTCTCTTCCACAAAGCCATACTTCAGAGCGGTGTAGCTATCAACCCCTGGGCTATTAATTCGGAATCGGTGAAAGTTGGACTGAAACTCGCCGAAGAAGCGAAGAAGAAGACTGACGATCCCGTGGAGGCGCTGAAATATCTGATGACTCTGTCGACAACCCAGCTCATCAAGGCCCAGGAAAGAATGGACGACCCGAACGTTAGAATCCAAATAACAAATTCACATCCGTCCCTGTAACACAAACCATAGTGCAGTATATTCTGATTTGTAGGACGCGTTTGAATTGGTCATAAGATTTACACCGAGCGTCGATGCCAAAAGTGACGAGCCATTCATGCCGGAATCCCCGATCGAAATGATAATGAATCACGGTATCGATGTGCCCCTCATTATTGGCTTTACGAGCGACGAAGGAATTGTCACTACGTTGAGTCCCAAAGGCCCCTTGTTTAACGAGATAAATGTAAACTTCGCATCGCATCTCGCACGGTGTCTAAGAGTCCGAGATGTCGATCGTTTGGCAAACATCGCCGATACGGTAAGAAACTATTACTTCGGTGAATATTTGGCATGGGTCGGGCAGCACAAGAACGCTTACGCTCAGCTGAAGGGAGACGTGGGGTTCCTCAACGGTATTCAGCAACTCGTCGACGCGCAGTCGGAAAAAACAACGTCCACGTATATATACAGGTTCTCATACAGACCCTCGTATCCGACCGTTCGTAAACTCTTCAAATTCGATATTGAAGGTTTGTACAGTTTCGGGTGATGTGAAACGTCACCTGGGCGGAAATGAAACTACGGGATAGGCGGCTTGACGCCCATCCCGTACCCGGTGGGTAATAACAACTGTAAAGCTACTTTTTTAAAAAGTTTATTGTCCAACCAGTAATATAATGTAACTGCCTATTAATTCTATAGTGGGCTCCGATTCCCTTTGAACGCTAAAAACAAAAAAAAATCATTACAGTTTTTATTATCGACCGCGGCGTTTCCGATGTTCTTGATGTTATTCCCAAATTTCGAAAGTCGTGCAATGACACATTAAATTTTTTTGCTTTCGTTCGACACAGGTACTTGCCACTGCGACGACCTCAACGCGATCTTTCACAGCAATCATTTCATGCAGAATACGGCACATGAGAAAGGGACAACCGATCGATTGGTTATGGAGCGAATGACTCGAATGTGGACGGACTTTGCAAAAACTGGGTACGACTTCGAACCTCCAGGAAAATTTCTTTGCGTTTTCTACGTCCAAGAGATAACAATGTTGAAAAAAAGGTGCAAAACAGTTTGCACGTGGTCGTCTCATTAAGTAAAATGTTGCTCTTATCTATCTCTTTTAGCTTCCTTTCCTATAGGAAGCTATACGCAAAATTGTAATAAATTAGGAAGCCCAGTGCAAATTACTTTGCACTTTTTGTCGAAACATGAGAAAATGTCTAAATCTCATAAAATTGAAACGGTCAGAAGTTACCGCAAGATTTGTTGCAGAAAATCGCTAACTGAAGTTTGTATAATTCGTAATTCTGAGGCCATGTCATTTTTTTTTCTTTAGCAATCCAACTCCGGTGTTAGATGAGCTAATACCGTGCAAATGGGAGCCGATTAAGAAGGACAAAAGAAATTATCTGGAGATCAGCGACCAACTGACACCGGGAGTGAATCCCAACGAAGCTTCCTGGGAATTCTGGAAGCCCATTCTCGAGAGTCTGCAATGGCGCGTCGGTGAATAACCGAAAAGACGATATATTAACAATTGTACACGGACTTCTCGGCTTACTGTAGAAGTTCACTTGGGTCTGGGGTAGCTTCGATCGATAATGGACTGCACAGGCTTAGACCATTTGAAGTTTTCTGGTATTTGACCGAGCGGCAAAAAACCACACGGAAAAAAATGTTAAGGCTTTTGGGTACTTTCTGTGCAAGCGCGCGACTCACTAGAAGCTCTAGAATTTACATAGGGTAAAAGTGGGGAATATGGCCCGGTCCATATATCATTGATTTACGTGTTAATCGAGGTGGGCCATATTCACCCTACGCACTTTTACCCTATATGAGTTAGACCTGAGGATCCTGGCACTGGATTTTGATTTCGAAGATCATCGGCCGTTGGGTTATTAAATGTGTAGATTAATAAACTTTTATCGTACATAAAACTTTGACAATGGTGCATGTATTCCAGTCAGGAACTAACGTTGAAAATAAATAAAAATGAAGGACATTTTTTTTTATGTGGTAATATTTTCCTTTTCAGAAGTCGCGCGACGTGACAATCTAGCGAGCGTCAATGATTTTCCGTGTCTTTCGGCAGTCTGTTAACAGTAAGAATGATGAATGTAATGTTGAATAAACTGACAGCGATAGGTGAGCGGTTGGTCTGCGGGTCTGGGGGTCCCCAAAGTCAAGCAGTACCGTTCACGGTCAGTACTTGGATGGGTGACCGCCTAGCCGCGCACTGGCAGGCGTATCGAATCATGGAGCGGGAGGCAATTTTCTCGGAAAATGGTGAATACCCTAATTGTCGGTAATTACCCTAATAGCAGTAGGAACACCAACCTCTGGGAAAAGAGCCATCTGTGTATGCTCCCGTACACTCAAATGGTAAAAAAAAAATGCTGATAAAAATTTGTTTAGCCCCGTATACTCACATTGTAAAAAAAAATAATGCTGATAACATTTTTTTTGGCCGAGTACACTTAAATAAAAAAAAACAATGATGATAAAAATTTGTTTGGCCCCGTACACTCAAATTATAAAAAAAAACAATGCTAATAAAAATTTATCTGACCCACAGAAAGACGTGCACCAACGTAACCAGCAAAGAATTAGTGTATCAATAAATAGATTTTCCCATTCTTTATGTAGCCGCTCGTGTAAAAATGTGCAGCAAATGCGTAAATGTCGGTCGGTAGATAGCTGGCTATCGCACTTCCGAGGTTTTCTAAATTATACAACCATCTCGGTGTAATGTTAATAAGCTATAACGATAGCGTCGAGCTGTGCGAGTCGTCGGTATTGTCAGTGATGAATTGCTCGTCGTCCGCGAAGCATTGACAATGACCGTTCCGATAGTCAAA
This sequence comes from Ichneumoninae sp. A BG-2022a, assembly GCA_030522665.1. Lineage (NCBI taxonomy): Eukaryota > Metazoa > Arthropoda > Insecta > Hymenoptera > Ichneumonidae > Ichneumoninae sp. A BG-2022a. Next base: position 11,373 of record JAPYZC010003876.1, read on the forward strand.
GTTAAGCAGGGCAGGCTCAAAGGTATCGCTGTAAAGAATGTCGACGGTGGTGAATATTTGGCATTTCGTGGAATACCTTACGCTGCGCCACCGATCGGCGATTTGAGATTCAAGGTAATTTTCTTTTGTTTCTTTTTTGTTGTTGTTTCCTTACCGACATTCGGTCGCCAGATAAGAATTGACAGAAACACTTCCACGCAGGACCCGAGGCCCCCGCGAGCATGGAGCGGCCTTCGCAACGCCGGATGCGCTTTTCCGAAAGCTGTCCAATTAGATTTTTTAGCGGGAATCATGACCGGCTCCGAGGATTGTCTATACTTGAACGTAGCGACCACATCGCTGATCGCCAAACGACCGGTTATCGTGTGGATCCACGGTGGTGGCTTCCTCTCAGGTTCGCCAGCCAATGATTTTTACGGTCCCGACTATTTGCTCAAAGGCAACATTGTCTTTGTGGGAATCACGTATCGTCTCGGTTGCTTGGGTGAGCGCTTTTGTTATACCCCAAAAATTCACGAACGATCCGCGATCGATCGGAGACGGAATAACGTCGAAACAATCCGTAGGATTTTTGAACTTGGATCTGCCGGATGCAGCCGGCAATCAAGGACTAAAGGATCAGGTCGCCGCTCTGCGATGGGTCCGGGAGAACATTCAGGCGTTCGGCGGTGATCCGGATAACGTGACAATATTTGGGGAAAGCGCTGGCGCTGCGGCTGCTCATTTGATCGCTATGTCTCCCCTGGCACAAGGTAGGGGAAAACGGGGCAAAACGGGGACGCTAAGCAATGAAACCTGGTACGATGATACCGAAAGCATAGATCCATTGTTTTTCACTGTTAAAACTATTGACACCCATGGTCGAAAGGCCCGGCGATAAAAGCCTAGTTATTTTGTTTTATCCTAGGGGCAAAAGGAAAGACTATTTCCATTTCCGTTTTTTGCGTCATCTTGTTTTTCTTCTTGTACGACAAATTTTCTTTTTCACCGGCTAATAAACATAATCCACAGTTATTCACTATAATCCATGTGTGAGAACCGATTTTGTTAATTTCCTTTAACATTCACACAAAAACTTGATTGGTACCGGTTTTTAAAGGTTAAAAAAACCATCTGCCCTACGTCTCCGTTTTGCATCGGTTTCCCCGTAGACCGGGACAAAACGCGGACGCTAAGCAATAAACCTGCTAAAACGATACCGAAAGCATAGATCTTTTTCACACAAAAATTGTATTGGCACTAGTTTTGAAAGGATATTTAAAAACCATGTATGGCAAAACAGTGTACATGTCCTCATTTTGCCCCACGTCCCCGTTTTGCCTCGGTTTCCCCGTACACCGGGACAAAACGGGGACGCTAAGCAATAAACCCTATTAAAACGATACCAAAAGCATAGATCTATGGTTTTTCACACCAGAATTGTATTGGGACTGGCTTTGAAAGGATATTAAAAAAAAACCATCTGGGGCAAAACAGGATAAGAAAAAGTGGGTCAAAACGGGACGGTGGGCAAAAAGGGGCAGTAGGGCGAAACGCCATATTCCAATAATTTTTGGATGGGACAATGGGGCAAAACGGGACAGACAATCCGGATGTATCAACAAGGCAAAATGGAACATCCAAAGATGATTGGAAACTTGTGTTTTGCTCACTGTCCCGTTTTGCCTCGGCTTCCCTTATTCGATCGATATCTTCGACTTGGCGACCGAACTCAAATTTCCGTTTCACAGGTCTCTTCCACAAGGTCATGATCGTAAGCGGTGTAGCCAACAATCCGTGGGTCATCGATAAGGATCCGGTGAAGAACGCGTTAAAATTTGTTGAAGCTGCAGGCATGGAAACGGATGATCGGGAAGAGGCTTTGAAATACCTGATGACTCTGTCGTCAACCGAGCTCATGGAAACCCAGAGAAAAATGGACTGCGCCAATGTTAGATTTTAAGTAACAGGGTAAAAGTGGTGAATATGGCCCACCTCGATTAACACGTAAATCAATGATATATGGACCGGGCCATGTTCCCCACTTTTACCCTAATTCCACTCGGGTCTTTGTTTATCGGATGTTCATTGGACTCTCATTCGCAGTTGGCCTTCAAATTGTTCTTCCATTTCGCGCCGAGCGTCGATCGCAGCAGTCTCGAGCCATTTATGCCGCAATCGCCGAACGAACCGACGATGAACTACGGCGTGAACGTGCCTCTGCTCCTCGGCTTCATGAGCGACGAGGGAATCATGATGACGATCAGTCCTGTGGGACTCTCCTTTCGCGCTATAAACGAAGACTTCGCGGCGGATCTCGCGAGCGACCTGCGAATCCCCGACGTCGAACGCTTGGCGAACGTTGCCAAGTCGGTAAGAAAGTTTTACTTCGGCGAGGGGCCGATAACGCTCGAGAAGCACAAGCACGCGTACTCTCAGCTTAAAGGAGACGTAAATTTCGTCAACGGTATTCAACAAATGGTCGACATACAGTCGGGAAAAAATACACCCACGTATCTCTTCAGGTTCTCTTACAGACCCTCGTATCCGACCTTGTCAGCGCTCTTCAAAACCGACGTTGAAGGTGCGTATAGATGGATGTAACTTGTATAGGTACATTGAAGGTCAAATTTTTTAAATTATTTTTTCCCGAAATAATATTTCATATTATTTATTCACGAAGCTTCCTCTGTGAAGAACCCAACAGAAAATGTCAATGCCAATACCAATGCCAATATAGAAAGTGCTGTCTCGCAGAAGAAACTTTGCGAGGAACATTGTGGGAAAGCCATATGAAAACTTCAATTTGCAAGTTTTATGAGGAAGCGATATGAAAATTTCGATTTTAAACTTTTATCAGGAAGCGATGTGGAAATTTAAATTTTAAACTTTTTTCGACGTCAACGTCGTCTTTGACATTTATGCAAAACGACTGACCGATTCAGTTACAGCACGAAAAAATACGCCAACAGCACCGCTTCGCTTTGTCGAATTTTCTTTCGCTCTACTCATATTAAAATCCGACTGTATTGGTCGTCTTTTAAAAGACCTCGAATGATGAAACCGTAAAATTCAATGGTGCGAATTAAAGTCTCGTAATTCTTGCCATGTTCCATATTGCATATCTTAGAAGAATTTTTTTGCCCTCAGGGACCTGCCACACTGATGATCTTGGTGCTATTTTCCACAGCGAGTTTCTCATGCCGGGCCAGTCGCATCAGAAGGGAACGACCGATCGTTTGGTCATGCAGCGAATTACTCGGATGTTGACGACCTTTGCAAAAACAGGGTACTCCTTCGATCCTTCCATACAATATTATCGCATTCTCAAAATTAAGAGAGATACCGAGCTACATTTTTACATAAATATACTTTGTTTAGCGATCCGACCGCGGAGCTGGATGAAATAATACCCTGCAAATGGTTGCCCCTAGCGAAAGACAAAAGACATTATCTGGAGTTCAATGAAGAACTGACACCGGGGGTGAATCCCGGCGAAGCTTCCTGGCTATTCTGGAAGCCTATTCTGGAGTCTCTACATGTGGGTGTCTATGTATAGTCAAAAAAGATAATATGTACAGTAGAACCTCGCTTATCCGACATTCGATTATCCGAGCCTCCGCGTTATCCGAAGCACCCAACTCATTCGAGCCCTCCGCGTTGACCGAGGGGCAGGCCCGGATATCAAGAGACGCGGAAGCGTCTGGACGCTCAGTACTTAAAAAAAGATTTTTAAGCGATACGAAAAATTCGGATAAAACAAATAAAGCTGCAATGCCCATGCGAGGAGTTGTCCGTAAAGGCAACATGGTTGCATACGCGCTTATACTTGTACAAGTTCGCTTTATATTGCGAGCTGCAAATACAACAGTTCCGTTTTTAGAGTCAATGGGTTATGTGTATATACAGTTAATGTTAATTAATGATATTTTAATTGTTTAAAAAAATAACTAAATTGACTATTAAAGTTAATGTTTATATGAAGTGGTGTCATTTAAAAAAATAGATAATAGTAGTACAAGTTTGAATTGAGTGTGTTATCCGTATTATCCGAGATTTCACTTATCCGACGTACGCTCTCGCAACATTACCTCGGATAAACGGGGTTCTACTGTAATTACATACTACTGTAACAGCTTTTTGTTGGAGTATACTTGGATTCGGAAGTTTGAGTCAATTAAGATCTAATCGGTGTTTTGAAGAGCAATAGGTTAGTTAGTCACCCAATTATTATTATTTTTTCTTTTGCAGCCTTAGACCTCCCAAAAATCGCAGGGGCGATCGATCATAAATTTGGCTTCGAAATTCCAAGTCCTTGAACTTCAACGTTGGGAAAACGCTTTGCGGTCGAAATTTAGACAAATCCATTATACTGTTGCCTTGAATGGAATAAGTTATTGATAAATCAAATATGCTAAATAACAATTATTTTACTACCAACCCAATATTTTCCATTTAAATCAAATGCTCTCGAGAGCGCGATCAGAGTTCCAACCGCCGTCTCGCGAGTGTTGGCTGCGACTCCGTGGAGGAGTTAGCGAGCGCATTCGAGCGTTTTGTTCATTCGTTAGTTTTGCTCGAAATAAACATGGAAACTCAATAATAATTACAGAATTGAAAAGAAAAAAAAGAAAAAACTTGGTCTTTTCGTTGGCGGGAAAACCAGGACAATGATTTTGCTGGTAATTCAAAGTGACGTAATAAATAATGTTATCGCTTAAATGGTCAGTTATCTACAGTCACATGGAGAAACGAAATAAAAAGTTATGTATCCACCTGCGATGGCACATGTATGAATAACATACCCAAGTTTACTTTCTGACTAACGATTCGTATAATGTTGCTTGGTATATATTATATCAACTTCACAATGTGAAGTTATCGCGATGTCCGAGTACGCTGCATTGACAGTAACGTTCTATTCGCCGTTCGCGAAACTCCAAAAATGAGCGATCTGGTAGTCGAAGTTGGAGCGGGTAAAATAAGGGGTATCGTGGCGAAGAACGTCGATGGCGGTGAATATCTGGCATTTCGCGGGATACCGTACGCTGAGCCACCGATTGGCAATTTGAGATTCAAGGTAAATTTTCGGTTTTTCACTTTTTTATTTGGCGATCAACGATCGATGAGAAAATAATGCGTAAAAACCTAACGAAGGATCCGCGGCCCCCGCAAGCTTGGAGTGGTGTTCGCGATGCTGGGAACGTTTTTCCAAAAGGCGTCCAGTACGATATCACGAGCGGGCTACAATCCGGTTCGGAGGATTGTCTTTACTTGAACGTCGCGACCAACTCGCTGATAGGCAAACGACCGCCAGCGACTTTCATGGTCCCGATTACTTGCTCAAGCACGACATCGTCTTCGTAGGAATCACCTATCGACTCGGTTGCTTCGGTGAGGGTTTGCTTTTATCGAAACGATTCACCAATTATCGGCAAGCGGATAAACTGAGAAAAAAAATTGGTTGGATTAACCAAAAGCGCTTTAAAGTAAGACGCGGTGTCGCCGCGTCTTACTTTAAAGCTGTTATTTGACGACCCTGAAGATATCTGCATGAGATCAAATTGCATCAAGTTATAACGGCTGCATTTTTTGCATCACACAAACTTTGCTTGGGGAAGTTCACTTGAAGAATAAAATTTTACGAGTGAACAATATTTTTTTCTTTCTAAAGTCGTGGATTGATAGAGACTTGACAAAGATGAAATTTGATGTCATGCAGATATCTTCAGGGTCGTGTTATTTGTTTGGTACAAATAAAACATTGTTTTGTCAAACGATTATTTTCTTCAATTTATTCAAAATTTGTTGATCGGAATCAACACCAACATTTTTTGTTGTACGAACGGAATACACCTTTGAACGTAGGGTGAAAGTGGTGAATATGACCCACCTCGATTAACACGTAAATCAATGATATATGGATCGGTCCATATTCCCCCACTTTTACCCTATTTCACCGCGCATTTGCCTAATTCAACCATTTATTTTTCGGAGTGTACGCGACCGATTAACGCTGAAATAATTCGCAGGATTTTTGAACTTGGACCTGCCCGACGCTTCCGGCAACCAGGCACTGAAGGATCAAGTTGCCGGACTGAGGTGGGTCCAGGAAAATATCGGGACGTTCGGCGGGGATCCGGAGAACGTAACGATATTCGGACAGAGCGCCGGGAGCGTGTGCGTTCATCTCCTGACTCTCTCCCCTCTGGCAAAAGGTTCTCGATATAGTAAACTGAGTTGGATTAACCAAATTTTTTGAATTAACCAAAAGTAGCGGAGACATAGGGGAGAGCTGGGCAAAATGAGGCAACGGGGCAATACGAGGTTTTTGGGCAAAACTAAATTTGGCAATCATTTTTGTATCGGACAAGGTGGCAAAACTGGGCAGAAAAGCCTGATGAATCCGATAGGGCGAATTCGGCACCAAAAATTATTGAAAAATGACGTTTTGCCCAAAAACCCCGTTTTGCCCCGTTGCCCCATTTTACCCCGCTGTACCGTATATGCGACTCCGCGAATACCATCCAATGGCCGAATCTGCTTCACAGGTCTCTTTCACAAAGCCATAATTCAGAGCGGTCTAGCTAACAATCCCTGGGCCATTGATCCAGAACCAGTGAAGACTGGATTGAAACTCGCGGAAGAAGCGAAGAAGAAGACTAACGATCCCGCGGAGACGCTCAAATATCTGATGACTCTGTCGACAACCCAGCTCATCGAGGCCCAGGAAAAAATGGACGACCCGAATGTGAGAATTCAAATGACAAATTCACTTCCGTTCCTGTAACACAAACTGCAGTTCATTTTATTATAATTCGTAGGACGTGTTCCATTTGATCATAAGTTTTACACCGAGCGTCGATGCCAAAAGTAACGAACCATTCATGCCGGAATCTCCGATCGAAGTGATAATGAAACACGGCATCGACGTGCCCGTTATTATCGGCTTTACGAGCGAGGAAGGAATTCTCACCATGTTGGGTCCCAAAGGCCCTGCGTTCCGCGAGATAAATAGAAACTTCGCATCGAATCTCGCACGAAGTCTGCGAATACGAGATGTCGATCGTTTGGCAAACGTCGCCGATACGGTAAAAAACTATTACTTCGGCGAATACCTGGTCTCGGCCGCGGAGCACAAGAACGACTACGCTCACCTTAAGGGGGACGTGCTCTTCATCAACGGTGTTCAGCAACTCATCGATGTGCAGTCGGAAAAATCAACGCCCACGTATATATACCGATTCTCATACAGACCCTCGTACCCGTCTGTTCGTAAACTCTTCAAGTTCGAAGTCGAAGGTCTGTACAGATTAAGGAGGGAGTCTCGATGCGCGCTGACTTCGCATAAGTTCGACAACAATAAGAGAAAATTGCAAGTACTTCTTGATGGTGTAAAAATCTGAAAAAAAAATTCATCACAAAATTAATTGGTTAACAAATTACCCGGCAACAAAACTTTTTTTTATGAAAATGATTCCTTTATTTTTCTGAATACGTATGAATTTTTTCATAGAACAGATTTTTTTTTATCTTAAAAATTATCTTAAAAAACTGAAAAAATTCATACGTATTCAGAAAAATAAACGAATTATTTTCATAAAAAAAAAGTTTTGTTGCCGGGTAATTTGTTAACCAATTAATTTTTTGATCAATTTGTTAATAACATTTTGCAATTGTTATTATGTAAAATGAATGTTCTCAGTACCTTTAGTATACATGATTTTTTTTTCAGATTTTTACACCATCAAGAAGTACTTGCAATTTTCTCTTATTGTTGTCGAACTTATGCG
>JAPYZC010003877.1:0-13913 GCA_030522665.1 Ichneumoninae sp. A BG-2022a
ATATGCAATAGTCACAAAAAGGGTACGCGCCTCACAGCACGTTCATCTACGAATACGTATTGGATTCACCGAAGCAACAAGTGGAACGACGAGCCGGTAATGGCACGAGTAGGAATTTACGTAAAATCATCTCGTTACCATACCACGGTATAATTACATAAGGATAGATGTTGCACCTAATATAGTGGCTCAATTTCAAGTCAAAGTTGACGGGATCTGAACGCCTATCATAACCGACATCGGAAAACCAAAAAAACAAGTTACATGGATATAGGGCCATTAATTTAGTATTTGAATTTGTATGAGTTCGGTTTCGTAATTTATTATCTCATAGTTCTTACAATGCTTTTAATCGCACAAGCTGAAGTTAATGTTCATAAATCCGCCGAGTTTTTAATATTAAATTAATAATGATACAAATAATTTTAAAAAATAAAAAATCTGATCGCTCAAAAGTTAAATTGTATGGAAAATTCATTTACGAATTCACCGTTGGCTACAATTCTGATACTCTTGCTTTTTTGTGTACGTCTCTCTCCATTCAATGTGGGCTGCGCGGAAATGGAAAAGTATGAAAAATCTGACCAACTCCACGAAAGTTTCGCGCAGTATACCGCAATCTTTTCTCTCTCTCGGCGCCGAAAGGTCGAGGTTGTTACGAAGAAGCTATAATGATACGTCATGGGAATAAAATAACGAATAAAAAAAACAATGACGATCTGAGTTTCTTCAAACTGAATCTCTCACAGATGATGTTATTAGCAAAGCGCTTGGAGCGAAAGTACGGGAAGCGTATTTTAAAAAGTAAACTAAAAGCCAACTTGCCTTTGCGGAATACGAGAGGCAAATCCTACGGTCATTTGGTGGAACGTGATAACGTGCAATTGCATATTCACAAGGCAAAAAAAAAAAATGGACCGCCACCGGTCGAGCTTTGCGCGTAAAGTGACGTGGTAATTCTGTGTAGAAACGAGAAATTCGTGAAATAGAAAGCGAGGCGACCAGTGCCTGCTCTCAAATTTCAAAGTGCACAGAAGTGGTCCTAGAGCGGTTCGCGGCATTCACGAGAAATGCATTTGCGTTATGAAAAGGGTCACAGGGTGCGAAAGAGTTCACCTCGAACAAAATCGTCGACACGGGTGGAGGATATTTTTAGAATTCGAGAGTGTGTGTGAAACAAAAGTTCAGACATATTGTTACACCATTGCGAATTGTAATATCTCGTTATATTCAAGCTGAATTCTAAAAAGCGTGGTGTAACAAAAAGTTCGTCAACTTTGATATTTAACAGGAGTACAGAACTGTATGTTCGTACATAAAGTTCGACGATGTTATGTTTCCGCCACAATGGAAAAAAAAGTACATTTGATAATCATTTCTCATCCCAAACCATCCACAATGTTTTCTTGTTAATTCGACAATGCTTTTAGTTAAAAATAAATCAATAAATTGTAAAGTTAATAAGAATAACAATTGTGGACGTTCGTAAACAATACATTTTTTTATGTACAAACTTTATGTTAATTGTCTAAGAAGATAAAATATCGTAAAACGTCGTCGGGCCTGATAAAAAAATAAAAACTATGTTAGTCTCGCTTCGACGATCCGGACATTACCCTTTCCGCTTGGTCCGTGCAAAAGTGTAATTACGTCACTCCCAATAAACCGGGCAACCGTTCTCGGGCGAAATGTTTTCCGCTGCAATCGGAAGCTCGCTTCATTCATCCTGGTCCACTCTGAAAACTTTTCATTGTGTTCTACGGAGGAAGAAGGATTGAGGGCATTACCGACCGTAGAATGAATTACGAATTTTGATCTACTCTGTACGTCATCTGAAGATTATCGACGAATTGGGCGGCAGGTCATGATAAACAGAGTACTACGAAGGGACAGCACACGGAGAAACAAAGTTTCGAACTATTTTCATTTATTTCTAACATGATTCCACACATTCCACTACATTCAGTTAAACGTATAATTAGCACCGCTCCCATACCCGTTCCACGGAATTTTCATATATAAATGTACAATCTGTAATGAAGAAAGGTTCTACGTATTTTATGGAAGGGTCAGCTCCCCAGGGAAATTTATCGCAGCAGCCTTCGTCCGACCGTTGCAAGTTATACTTTGTCCTTTTTTCTACTGTCCATGAAAAATTGATAAGTATGCGCACGTATTGTACCGTAATTAAGAAGCGAATGTGCGTGAAAAGTGTTGAAGTGTAAATGAATGAAGAGGCCACGAGGGAGTCAGAGTCCCTGCGAAGTTTTCGTGGGAAAAGAAGTTAATAAGTCTTGCGACGCATAAGTTAAATGTTTTAACGTTTGACCCAAGAGGACAGCTCTCATGAGTTGTCGTAGGAAGGGCCGGATAAGGTACGCACTGCTCGTCGTTTCGCTGCTCAATCCGTCAACTCGTAACTTAACGGAGATCCTTACGAGAACTCTGAAGAGCTTTGGGCCCCCCAGCAAGTCCCTGCTGCGACTATGTACCATGTACTATTATTCCTCAAACGGTACGCTATATCCTCCCTGGGTGCACATGCCCTCGCCAGTGCTATAACTTCCGAGCACTTTTTACGTCGGCTCTCTCTTTCCATTTTAACCCGGGAAATATACTGCAAATAGGGAGGCCGTGTTTTTCGCAAGTACTCCAACCGTAGTACTCGTCGTCGGCAACACGACGGAATTATACCTGGTATACGTACGTCATATGCGAGACGAGACCGGACGCGGATGAGAGACTCAATTTTTTCCTCTTTCTGGTTTTTTTTTTTTTTTTTTTTTTTTTTCTTTTGAAAATCGGAAAAAAGGTCAGAAAAATGGATCAAAGGTCACGCTGTCGGTGGGAGATCTCGTACTCTTGCGAGTGAGGCATTTGTCGAATGCACTGATTTTTCGACGTTTTGGAACATTCTGAACATGTTTTCATTAAAATCTCTCATTTTTTTTTTTACCAGAACAAAGCTTCCTCTATGAGGAAGCAAAAGACAAAAATTTGTTAATAAAATTTTTAAAAAATTCCTGTAATCAGTAATCGAATCTTAATAAAATACCGCAGGGGATATCGAGATATATGTATGTATCTGTTACCTACCCGTGCATCGGGTACTTTGAGCTTCGGATAGGAGCCGCTTCTCCGATTACGTTATCGAGCCGGCATCAATGTTTCGGATTCCGGTTTATCGTCGTTGACTACGCGGCACGCGATTAGACGAGCGTTGAGATTAATTGAATAAAACGGTACGAGGGTATAGGGTAACGATGTGTTGCCTCTCTCGGTAATTATGATAACATACTCGGAGGGCTTAAAAAAAAATGTGCAAAAAAAAAAGTCGAAATTGGGATTACTATGAAATTGTATCCTTCGTTAACCGTGCGATTTCTCGTCCACATGGGTGCGACAATTTCTTTGTCGTTAATTTTATAATATTCTTTGTCCCTCCCCTCAGCGAATGAATTAATAATGTCGACTCACCGATTTGTGGAACATCGTACTGGCGATTCCCTCTCGGCGATCTAAGAAGGAACTGTGAAGCGATGCTAGCACCGGCATTCGAGGCTGCCGCCGGTGACTGTTGCCCGGCGGGCGTCCATCCCCGGGGATTCGAGGACCTTCCTCGACCTCCTCCGCCTCCGCCGCCGCCTCCTTGATTTCTCTTCCCGGGCGGCTTGCTATTGCTACTCGTGCTACCGCTCCCATCGACGCTCTCGTACCCGTACTCGCGATTTTTCATCTCGTTGCTGTTCCTCTTCGAATTATCAATCGGATCGTTCGACCAGCCGTCGAAGCTTCTCCTCCCATTGTCGTTCGAAAGTCCACCGTGCGATCTTTGGAGAAAGATTCGCTCGTCGCTCTTGTCGTCGATATCGAAAAAATTTCCACCGATCCCCATTGGCAGAGGCGGCGCCGCCGCCTCGTCCTCCTCCTCCCCCTCCTCCTCCTCGTCCCGTTGATCGGTTCGATAAACTATAACCGGCGACCTCGTTATCTTCTTCGAGTAATCTCTCTGTCCTGAAGATATCCTCGATAATTTCTTTCCCATCCTCAACTGCCTAAGAGCTTCCGGGTAGCCGATCGGCGGCGGTTCGTTATTATCGATCTCGTAACGCCTTGTCTCCCAACTTTGACTTACAACGTTTGGCGATTTTGCCGGCACAAGGAGATCCCGGTGGCGCGGATACAGGGTTTCCATAACCGCCGTTGCGAATTCGTCGAGAAAAGCGTTCTCCCGCGAACTCGAGGCCTCTCGAACTTCCACTTCACCGTTATGATTATTATTATTATTTATATTATTATTATTTTTATTATTATTGTTATTATTGTTAATAATACTCTTGTCTCTCCTTTCGTCGAGCAGCTCTCGACGTCTCAAAATCGCCGAAGGATCTCTCCAGGATCTGTCGGCTCTTTCGAGCCAGTCCTTCGTGAAATCGTCGTCCAACACCGCTGCGGGCTCCTCGTCATATCTGTATGATCGAAGATTGTCGAGCTCCTCCTCCGGAGCGGATGCTTGACCGAAATCGTTACCGACATCAACGATCGTTGAATCCCTCGAGAATCGGTGATCCTGCCTCGACTTTTGTGTCTGCGACGACGAAGACGATGATGTGGATTGCTGCTGCTTTTGCTGCTGTTGCTGTTGCTGCTGCTGTTGCTGTTGCTGTGAGGAGTGTATGCTCGGCGGCCGATTGCCCAACGTAAGGGCAAGACCCAGACTGACGTAGCTAAGGAGCCAAAACATTTGGCTCGCCATCTTCCTCGGTTTCGCTTGCCACCTTATCTAACGTAATTTCTTCGTACCAGCGCGCTCACCGCCCCCGGAAGATCCTTTTGACACGCTAGCGGACACACTTCTCTTCTTGTTACTTCGCGGATATCGCGGGATTGTCGATTGGTGTCTTCTCTTTCAGACGATTCAATTATTCTTCAATCTTTTATATTATTTTTTTTTATGTACGTATCACTTGTCGCCACCCTCTTCATCTATCGGGTAGACGAATCTCTCGCGATCTCTCCCGTTTCGCGAAATATTTACTTCTTCTTTTCTTTATCGTCGCACTTTGAACTCCTCTTCGTGGCCGAGTGCTTATCTTTTATAGTTATACTTCGTCTTTCGTGCTTTCTTTCTTTCTTCTTCTTCTGGTATTTCGTATCGTGGATTAGGGTTGCGTCAATAACGCTGTGGTTACGACTATTAGTCAATGAGGAAGAACGTCTGGGAGCGAGAAGTGTATTGTTTGTTTTTTTTTCTTGACTGATCGAGGAAGAGGAAGAGATCGGGAAGAGAGAGAGAGAGAGAGAGACAGAAAGACAGAGAGACAGAGAGGCAGAGAGAGAGAGAGAGACAGAGAGAGAGAGAGAGAGTTTTCCGGCTCGTAAAATATAGGAAGGACGGTGACAGAAAACCAATCGGTAGAACTTGCTGTTGATGTTGCTCTTTTTCGAGTGGTTCGCAAGACGGCAGCGACACTATTGCTGTATCCTCCTTGCAGCTATAGCTCTCGTTATTCGATTCTTCCTAAGACTCTCGAATCCTCGCAACTCGCAAAGCTTTTCTCCGAGGACAGGAAAAAGCTTTTTTTCCCTCGACGTTACGTCCCTCGTGCAGCGCTCAGTCGATATACGAGCGTCAAACCGTAAACGGCTTGTGAGAATTATTTTTTCTTTTCTTTTTCCTCTCGTCGACGAATCGTCGTGGGTGCTCGATCGATCCTTCGGGTTGTTAAGCGTTTAGGCCTCACCGAACCGATTTCCACTGCCAGCCTGGCTTGGTTTCGTTACTGTTATTGCGCACGGTCTAGCGGGGCGACGATCACACTCGAGAACACGTTCTCTGCCCCCCGTCGTGGTCGTGGTCGTGGTCGTCTTCTCGGTCGTCGGTCGGTACTCTTTCTTCTTCGTCTTGTTATCTCCCAACGTCCTGAAATCAGGTCGACATTACAATGTAATGCAACATCATCGGGGGAGGGCTCAAAAGCTTTTGCAAATGCGTTAACACACACTCTCTCTCTTTCTCTCTCTCTCTCGCGGTTCGTCCAAGCTCCAAGTATCACCGAGAAGAAGAAGTAGAAGAAGGTGCATGTGCGAGAGATTGCTTATTTTTCTCAACGTTGCGAACCGTTAGAATTTTTTTCTTTTACAAGTAAATTTGTTTTCCACTCCTGCGATACTTCTGTGATTGCCAGGGTGCTCGATAATTCGTGCGGTGCAGCAGGGGGTGCTCGTGGGTGCTCAGCAGTGGTGATAGTAGTTTATAGGTGCTCGTGGGTGCAAACAACACTTATACAACTTATACGTGTTCCTTTTTGATTTTCTATCCTATATGTACTTATGTGTAACTATCACTCTTTTCCGTTTTTTTCGGATTTTCTTCGGATCCCGTTAAGACATGTATGTGTGTTTGTATGTCTGTATGTGTGTGTATGTGAATATTTGTGTGCATGTGTGTGTGGTTTCATATATGGCGGTGTGATCGCCCCGGCACAATGAAAACTTGTTCACCACCAATTAATCTATGTCACTATACGCTTTGTCCAATATTTTTTTCTCTCTCGGCCTACCTCCACCTGCCTCGCCTCTCGCCATCTCGCCCTTCATAGCTCGCAAACACTCGTCGACCCTTATTACCCGCGACGGGAACCCTCACTCGGACCGTTGTTCACTCACAGTCTTTAATGTCCTCGTCATAACTTTCAAATAAATTTATATATTTTTTTAATAAAGATACGCGGGCGTTAAACAATCTCTAGATGTGTATAGTTAACTCTCTGGTTCGTCGTATAATAATTTGTTTTGTATATAATTCTCTCTCTATGTATATAATGTATATATATATCTATATATATTGCAATATTAATAATTCTCTATAGGTTACCCGCGACGCGACAGCCGTATTATTTTTCGATTACCGCAACACGAGTGTTTCATTAATTTATCTATCACCAACGTACCGCATTGACTTATCCTCCTAACTCTCGACAAAATATTGCGTTAATTGGAATCACGGTACTATAATATACACACAGCTAATTTAACATCTGGACGGTGTCTCTATTTATAGTTAATCATTAATTTTTATATCATTGAGCATACAAATAGTATATGCCAAATGTTTGTTCTATATAAATAGAAATATCTATGTTTACCGTTATCATCGACGGTATATAATCGTGGTAAAAATTAAGGCTACTTGAGTGAAAAATGTGCTTAAAAATATACTTTTCATGTATGCAGGCATACAGATAGACGTAGCGTAGTTTTATATATATACATATATATATATAAATGTGCGCTTACATGCTAAGGCTCGTGGTGCGACATATATTATGTGTGTCTGTGTGTCGATATATATGTGTGTGTTAGGTGTGTGTGTGTGTGTAGGTGCGTAAAGGGCACGCGACCGTGCGCGTGCTGCAAAAAATATATACGTGTAAACTATACCGAGTATATGTGCACAGTGCGATCAGGCTATCCGAGTAACGGCGTCGACGGTAAAACTCGCCCGACGTATGTATTTTAATGCACGTGAGATTTATACGTGTGTGGTTGATATCGCACAAGATCGAAACGATTCGACGACGATTAAACAATCTTTCGTTAATGTCTTTCAAATTTTCATTAAATTACCTGTTTTCACGGGTAAGAATACGTATAAAAGCGCGAATATCTCGTTTACCGGGGTTGCAGCACGCAATAATTTATCGTTGGCTCCTATACACACATTTTTTTCTGTTCTTCGTTCTTTTGTTATGTTTGTAACAGTAATCGGAAACTTCCTTCGACTTTAGTTAGAATTTTCAACAATAACATCGGCAACAACGATTAATAATAACAACAACGGCGAAACTGGTGGCCCGAAAATAGAGGGATGTAACGCGTTTTTATCGGTGTGTCGATAAAGGCCCCACCCTCCCCCCGGTTTGGATAGCGGCTCTCTCTTCTCTAGCTAGTTGCGAGATCGTATCGGAACACCGAGCGATGCTTCCCCTCCGAGGTCCTAGAGAGTTTCCGGTTCGGTACTGCGCACACCGGAGCTCGATAGTATAGTAGTCGTAGTATAATCAACAGGTGTCTCAAAAAGTGCATTTAAAAAAATATTCCGCTCAAAGGTGAATCTTAGCCGTATCCAATAATGTATCGTAAAATAATGGTGAGTGCTCTTTTGTTGTTGTTGTTGTTGTCTATGTGTGTGTCATACAAATGCGCACGCAACAAACGATTAACGACAGCTCATTGTAATTTTTGTTTTTTTGCTCGAATATAATTGAGAACGGCACAACGGCTGTATTTACGTACGAGCCCGTGGGGTCAGAGATCTCAAGAAATCTTATATATTCTCTGTCTCGTGTCCGTATCTCTCTCCCTCCCAAACCGCTGTCCCTTCAATCACTTTTTCGTCGATTTTTGTTTGCTGCTTTCTTTCTTTTCGCTCTTCGCAGCGAATGAGGCGAATCGTTTTTTGTGGATTATTTTGTTCCTATTGTCTCAACCTTCCGGATAGTCGCGATATATCCTGAACAGCGAAAAACTTCGAGAACCCTCTCTATATCTGTCTCTCTCTCTCTCTCTTCATTCAGGGGTATTCCGTTCCTTCCTCTTCTTTCTCCTCTTCTTCGTTGTGTGAAGGCGAACTCGAGGCTTCTCCGCTGGTCTGGCACTCGTTATTACTAGCGTCGCGCGAACGAACAGCAACAACCACGGTACTCGGGGCGTTTTAACGTCGAGATTATTATTTAACGTGACACTCGTTAGAAATTCCAATCAGATTTATCGGCTCCCGAATAGAAGCTAACTCCTCTTACTATGTACACACACCGCACAACAGCGCGCACAACTATCTCTCCGTTAAAATTTCTTTTTATTTTTTTTATTTTGAGAACTCGTCTTCCTTCCTCCTTTATATTATCACCGTTCCTCCCTAGAAGAATTCTCTTCTCAGCGGTACCACCGATCTTTCGTATCGTGTATATTACTACCCGACCTCGAGTAACAGCTTCGAGGCTCGAGGATGAGGATTAATTTTTTGTTTTTTAGTTCGTCGATGTTTTCATCAACTTATTTCGCTTCTCCCTTTCTCTATAATACACGAAACTCGGGTAATGCCGGCGACATCGCTCTTCTATCCCACGACGGTCGTCGCGACACACGAACGCACTCTCGAGTACACACACCGAGCGCGTATGACACTCGAGGGACTATTACAACTGGCTGGCCCGACTGACTCCCCGTTCCTCGCGCTCTACCCCCGCTCCTTCCCCCGACGACGACACTCTCGTTGCAGAAAACACCCTTCTCGGCCGGCAAGCCGCCGCAAACACTCGTTTCCACGCGAAAAACTCTTCCGGTAAACCTATCTCGAACCGAACGCGCCGCGATGCGTTACGTCAAATGCATCGAATCACCACCGTGTCCCTCGAACTCCCGTGCTCTCTCGTCGAGCGCCCCGACGCGTTCTCCTCTCTCCTTTCCCCGTTCGTTGTTTTATATCCCTCTGGCCTTTTTCCCTCTCACCTTTCGCCGCACACAGGCCTTTTACTCGCGCTCCGTCTTGCCGGGTCGCGACTCCCCTACTACCCCGCTCTTATTCCCTTTCTCTCGCTGCTGCTGCTGCTACTGCTGGCGCTGTCGCTGCTGCTGCTGCCGCTGTCGCTGTCGCTGTCGCTGCTGCTGCCACTGCCACTGCCACTGCCGCTGCCACTGCTCCTGACACTCTCGACGAAGAAATCCGCACGTCGTGACCAGCTAGCCCACTTCTCCCACCGGCTCGTTTATTCCTAAAGATACAACGCACTTTTCTCAACTTTTACGCACGATCGAAGACAGGATTTTTTTTGTTCTTGGTTCTTTAATACATTCTTATCTCTTTGTTTTTATACATTCGCCGATTATTTTTCTATCTAAGAGACCGAACCCCGATGCTCCAATCCTTCACGCTGCCGTTCGGCTACGATTAACAACACATACCGAATATCCCGTACAGAGCCGTTCTTCCTCGATTCTTTAACTCTGGAAAAAGCAGCGAGAGATTCAGACTTGTTGTTAACATAGGCACACCTAAACGTGCTTATTTCTTCTTCTTTATCACCCCCGAATATATGTCGTTATATTAAAGCACAAACACTTTTCATGTACTTCTTTTCTGTTGCAGAATTGTTTATTTACCAGCGTCGGTTGAAAAAAAAAATTGTGTCGAATGTCGTTACGAAATACTCTCGAATTTGAGGAGTTACAATTTTTCGTTTACGCTGTTAATAATGGGTGTATTTTTTTTAAGTTTTTTTTTTTTTTTTCGTGGGGTATCGGAGCGCGGCGAGCACCAGCCGCGATCGTCGAGGAACGTTTGGATAAAGGGATGAGCGAGGAGCACCGAAGACGTCCAAACACGAAGCGTCCGGTCGACTAGCGCGACTCTGTGTGCATACACAGGGTGGGGGGTAGAGTGTGGGCGAACTCCCGCTCTCTCTCGCCCGCTCGCTCTCTCGCACTTTTATCCTCCCCCGCTCGGGCTCGTTCTCTCGCTGCTTCACCCTCGCTCTCTTTCCTTCCCTATCTTTATTTCTCTCGCCCTCTCGCTCTCTCACTCTCTCTCTTGCGCTCTCGAGACCGATGACGACGGGGGTTTTTTTTTATTCTCTATATAATACACCGCCGCCGCAATGGTACTCACGGCGATGCCCGCGTGTGTTTTTCACGCACCCCCTGACGATATCGTCGGGCTCGTCATAACGCGATACTGACGGACAGGCAGACAGCGTCACTCCGAGCAACAGAGCGTGGCAAAACGCAGGATTCGTAACTTCTGCTTTCGTGGAATCCATTGGCGGGAGAGAAAACGATGGAAGGTATATATAGGTACTTATTGTCTGCGCTCCCGGCCTCCCTCTCTGTACCCCCTTATCTAATTTTTTTTTTTCTCCTTTTTCGCACCCGCACGGGTGAAGCTGACAAGGGCGTGTGTTAATACTCCCGCACCGTAGATCTCGCGTAGATGCCTCTTCTCCCTCTCTCTCTTTTTCCTCTTCCCTTATTTACAATGCATATAATTTATCCGCCTCTCCGTAGTTATGATCGCGATATCGCGGTTTTACTTTATCGCACTGACCTCTTGGAAACCCTCATCACCCTTTTCATCCATGTATTCAACTTTTTCGTTTCTTTCAACTTTCGACTCTGTTCCTCAACTATTTTTCACACAGGTTGCGGAGACTCGCGCGCAACATTAGTTTTCCCCTTTTCTTCTCGTATAAGTTAACATTGCTCCTACTTTTGGTAACTACTTTTTTCTTTTGTTATTGAGATGCTGTGAACTGTCTGTGTCTGGCTGTTTTCTTTCCTTCCTTCTTTTTTAACGGGTACGTGTGTACCCTGGCCGATCGAGGGCTTGAGCCCTGACGAGTCTCTCTCTCTCCCTCTCGCTCTCTGCAAAACGTTGAGCAAACCGGGGATCTCGTGAGGAACGGTTATATAGCGACGGGCTAACGGTATCAGAATCGCGAGGGTGGTAGCGACCGTGGAGGTTACTTTGTCGGTCGTAAGGCCGGGGGGCTAGAAGAGCGGAGGGTCGGAGGGCCGGGGATTGTGGGTTAGTTTAGCGAGTGAGCCGGCTGGCGCCCTCACCAGAACTAACTCCCACGCTGCGCGGCCTCCGTCTTCGTTTTAATGCGTTGCGCATCCCCCGTGCCGAGCCAATACCCCCACTGTATGTACTTGCCGCCAGTACGACGCTGACGGAGCAATCCCTCCCTTTCCTTCTCTGCCTATATTATATATATATTATACATATATATCTATATATATATGTATATATAACGTACGTGTATGTAATATATATATATATATATATATATATATATAATGTACCCACCCTCCGTGACTCTCCTTTCCGGTCTGCCTCTCGCTCTCCTCGTCCTCCACTCCGTCTTCCTACCATTCCACCTCCTATCCTCGTATGCACGGAGCACACCGGGCCCTCGACGCAGACGACGCTACTTCACCCCCGTCGCTCTTTCATCTCGCTCCTTCCTCCGACCTTTTATCTATCTATATGTACATACTTTCTTCTCTCGCACCTTCCTCATCTCCCTCTCTCACTGAATTTCTCCCCTTTACGTGTATCCCTCGTTCCGACACTGCTTCTCTTTCATCTCCGTCTCATCCCCCCGGCTCTCACGCACTGCCCCATACCCCCTTCCACCCTCGACTCGTGCGAAACATGTCTTTCTTACTCTCGTTTATTCTCTTTTCCGCTAACATACTCGCACATCCACTACCATCACGGAGGAAACAACGACGCCGCTGCGTCTTCGCCAAAGCTCCGGCCACCGTGCCTCGTCCCTGAGCTCTTTTACTCCTAACAGTTTTTATTTTTTACTCTCCTCTCTGTGTGTGTGTGTGCGAAATCATATTGTCTCGCTCGATCTTAGCGAAATTAACGTGTTTCTTCCTCTCTAACCTTGCGAACTTTCTGCTGTATTCGTATATGTGCATATTCACATATTTTTATTTTTTTACGAATTCGTATCTTTCTCTTTCGAGCGCGGTCGCCAACGACCAGCGGCAAATGCTCCTCTTCCGTGAAATTCCATCGGTACAACGGTGTATGACACGCCGACGCTAAAACCCTCCGGCCACTGTGCGCCTTTCATCATTGCGCGCGCACACACACGCGAACCCTATACCCCGATTACTTTTTTCCCTCGCGATGTACCACACAGAGACGGGCGTCACTGGCTCTCCTCCGCGTACTCGGTATAAAATGCCGACTATCAACCCACGAGTAAACGTTTTCACTCGTGTAACCCAATAAAGAAACGCTGAGAATCCGAGCCTCACGCGACTAACCAACTTCGCACTCAATTCTGCTTCTACCGTTCGCATACCCGAGTAGAAATTTGCGAGCGTTACATCGGGCTCTGACAGGGTCCTGATAAGGCCTAGTCAGTCCTTATCAGAACCCGATGTAACGCCAAAAAATTTCTACTCGGCTACCGTTTTCGAACAGCCCGACTAGGGGAGACCGGGGCAAAATGGCACAGCGGGGCAAAACGGGACAGTGAGGGCAAAACTCAATTTTCCAATAATTTTTTGATGTCCCATTTTGTCCCAACGGTACATCCGGATTTTCGAACCCGTTTAACCCCACGTACCACCATCCCAAAGTGTTTGGAGAATTGCGTTTTGTCTCATTATCCCGTTTTGCCCCGGTGTGCCATTTTGCCCCGCTCTCCCTTATATATGATAGACGGGGAATCGAAGCTGACGAAACAATGATGTAACAGGGAGATAATTATTGTCGTCCAATGCGAGCGAGCGAGCTCCACACAATCGCTGAAATGCCGAAATACTAGCGAAGCGCGAATTTGAGAGGAATGGATGGGGGGAGGTTGCAGGTGAGTGAGCTAAACAGCAGACGGAATGGAGTAGACGGATAATTCGAAAGATTGCATTGCCGGATATTACCGAGAGTAAGAGATATCCCGCTGGCTGTGAGGATTTAACTCGATGCTTCGGATCGTTAACTCTCTTGCTGTCGGCTAACCCTCTCTCGACCCTCCATCTATTGTCTTTCACTCTTTCTACGACCCTCGGTTAATTCGATCGTCGCTTGTCTCCCGGAACAACAGAAAGAAAGTGCCTCGAAGGAATCGTACTTATACCGAATTTTTTGGTCTATCGTTAAACGAATTTTTTTAAATTTATTTATTATATTGTATACGGACCAGGGCTTTTGTACAGGGAAATAATATACACATGTGCACATTGGCGCATAAGTTTTCCCTAATAAGCATAAGAATCTATAGAAATATTAAACAATAGGGGAGACCGGGGACAAAAGTAACACGGGTCAATTGTAACAAGCGGCTGCGCAACGCTGCACATGATCGGACGCATCGGATATGAAGTGAGCAACA
>JAPYZC010003878.1:0-11231 GCA_030522665.1 Ichneumoninae sp. A BG-2022a
CAGCACCTTTTATATGCTAGAATTTTTTCAGATTTTTTTCTCATCGAGAAGTGTTTGTAATCTTTGTCTGTTTTCTCTCGAACTTAGGCGGCGTCAGTCTTTGTGCTAGTACTACCTTAATATGACCTCGAAGACAGTTGCATGACATCAAAATTCATCATTGGCAAGTCTCCGTCAACGAAAAATAAAAAATAAAAAGGAAAACTTACTGCGACCATATCTTCGATAGCTTGCGTGGATTTCGAGCCCAGCATGACCATTCCCATAGAGATACCAGCAGCCTCGCCGGTCACGGCGTCGTCTTGGTAAAGATTGAATTTCAATTGGTCGTAAACGTCTTGTCTGTGGGATCCCATCGCAGCCAATCCCAGACCTAAGCATCCGCCATGCCTGACCATCTAGTGCAAAAAATCACGATTAATGTCGGGACCAAACTAAAAAAATTAGAAACTCATCGCACTATTGCAACAGGTACTCACTTCGTTTTGCGCGTCTTTCAGTTGACCGAGAAGATAGTCGGTAATGGTAGCACCATGATTAGCGTGGATAAGACCAAGGGCGTAGAGACCTCCACCTTCGGAATATCCAGCGCCTGCACCCGTGTCCCGGGGCAAGTAAGATTGCATTAACGCTAGAGCTTCCTGTTCGTGACCTCGATGGATCACTCCCAGTGAAGCTGTAGCGGTCAACTTAGCCCAGTTCGTTGCACGAGCCAACCACTCCAAGTTATCTCTGCGGCAAAGGTCGAAATATATTTAGCGATTTTATTCGAAGATCAGCAAATTGGAATGTTCATTTAACCCTTCACGTACGCGCCGAGCGTGAATACGCAGGCCGGGGGCTACGCGACCTGATGTACGTAAATATAAGTTTCGTATAACAATAGCACACTATATATTGACGATAAAAATATTATTTTACACAAATAGACTGTAGAAAAATGTTGTGTGAAAATTAATGGAATTAATTATTGGAAACTTTTGTACATAAACTCTTTCTGAGATTCTGAAGGGACGATAAAAAAAACTGCAGTAACGCCGACGAACCTGAGGAATTGATCGCTGGTAGTGCCTGAATGCATGAAAGCATTAGCGATTACGGTTGCGGTGTGGCATATCGAGACTCTGATAGCGTCCTTGGTATTTTTCAGTATCAGCATGTCGGTGTGATTGCTGCGGATGAGAAATTGGAGGTGCAAATCTATCGAGACCTCGCCACCCAATATACTGGACAGGGCATCGACGCGCTCCTGCTGGTCGCGTTCCTCCGCATTCTTTAAATTAAATTAAATTAAATAAAAAATTAAGTTTAAAAAATCTTTGTCGACACGATTAAATTTCTCTTTGCGACAGACTCCTTCTCTTCAAGATCCGAACGCTTGAAAAATAATTGTTTGCAAAGGAGTCTCACAACTTTTGCCGTAGCAGAATAATCGTCGACTATTTACCAGACTGTCGACGCTGCGCTCGGGCTTTTCCTCGACCGCCGGAGCAGGCGCATCGGTTTCCGCGGTCGTCGCTGCCGATTCCGTCGTGATTTCCGTGGTCGCCTTCACTGCCGGTTTGACGATGGGTTTCACCATAAGCGCACTCGGAATCGGTGCCGTTGCCCGCAAAGCTTGCAAAACTCGACCGAGAAACTGTTGGGTCGCCGATTCGTACAAATCGAACGCAATCTGATACGCCATAAGAACACACTCCTGAGAGCCCTTGCTCAGCCTGTCGAGAAGCTCAGCGACGGCTTGGGGATCGTCGAGGAAGATCAGACACTGACACATGTTCACGTAATCGGGTGTGCCCAGATTACGGTAAAGGCTGACGAGACAGCGGAGCACCGTGTTGCGGAAGCCACGGTTCTGGATGAGACTCATGGCTACTTGAAAAGCGTACGAAAGCATACCGCCGACGTCGTCCTGAAAAATATTCGTATTTTTATAACAGGTGAGAAATTATTCGTCCTACTGTTGTGAATAAGCGAGCCAATGATCCACTGAAAACTATCGAAAGATAATGAAGCAATGTATGCAAATGTACTAGCTCATGAATCAACGTATAAATTATATGAAAACGTGAATGAAACATTTTTGTTACTAAAAAACACTGGATCTACAGTCAGTTAAAAATACAAAATCTACATCGCTCCATATAAAGTTTTTGAAAATCAAATAAAAAAAATAATTATAATGAGGAAAGACATTCGACATTTGCCTCTTGAGAAAAAAATCAACTCACAGATTGCATAATTGCTGCCTCGAAAATATCCATACGTCTAGTTTCTAATGCCAAACCGAGAGCCTGGCGATATTGATTATCGTCTAAGCATCTTTGGAACATTCTATTGACGATACCCTCGAGCCTCGGGTCAAGGCCCTTGTGACCTGGCGGCAACTTCCCTTCCACGTCCATCACTCGTTGTTGGGTGTAAAAATCGATACATTTTGCTGAAAAGAAGAAATCAAAAATAAAAATAAAAATAAATTACAAAAAAAAATAATTTTGGAGTGTGTTTGCTGTCCCATGGACCAAAAGCCAATGGAACAAAGGACCTTACCGATCGTGGTATCGACGTATTCGTTGCGAGCATTGACGTCGAAGAGTTCGCCAGCGCCGAGAGCGTACGTGAGGGAATCTTCAAAGCTTCCGAGATGGTAGTAAACCTTGCTGGCCACCAGTGCCGCCAACTCATGTTGATTGAATGCTTTGTCTTCATGGAGAATTTCTCTGCGCAAATACACAGCACAAGTATTATCGACCCAGTCAAAATAATTCTATTTCGAGATTTTATATGGCCTTGAAGATATCTATACGAGACTAAATTTCATCATGTTACAACAGCTATGTTCTGCATCGCAAAAACTTTGCTTGGAGAAGTACACTTATACAATAAAATTCTACAAGTAAAGAATTTTTGTTAATCCTAAAGCATTGCATTGACGGAAACTTGCCAAAGACAAAATTTGATGTAAAGCAGATATTTTCAAGGCCATGGTTTTATAATTATTTATGATATAATTCATGTATTATAGTTTTATACTTTATATATTACTTCGTACACTTCAAGACAGTGCCGTAAAACCAAATTCTTTGCTTTGAGTAATTTACTAATCAACAGGTTACCATTTATTTACTACTTCGAATAAATATTTTCTTCACACACAAACTGTGAAACATTGATTGTCATTTTTCTTTCTTTATTTAAAAACAACAAAGACTTATGATGTTATTACAAACTGTAAAAAGTAAATAAATAAATATTAAAAAATGGCATACATTTTTTCGATGGCTTCGGAAATTTCGGGCCAAAATTCGTCGACTATCGTGTCCAATTTCTTGAGCGCGAAGACCTTCAGTTCTGGCATTGGCTCCTCCAAGAGGGAGATAATACCCGCTGGAACAAACAATTTTAATCAATGATGTGTTCTAAAAAAAAACTGTCGCGAGGCCGCGTAACAATTATTTTTATTCCTTTTTTATTTCAATATTTATCGCGTCAATGCAACGATAGAGATAATTATGTTGTTTAGTCGTGCGAGTTTTAGAAATCCGTGGAGGTTATGGACGGTACGATTTGCAAATCATTGCCCGATACCGTCAAGCCCAACCACTGTAAGTACTCAATATTCCCGAAAATTGCATACGTTAACGTGAAAACAGTTTTAATCGGATAGAGTTTTCTTACCTGCGGACGTTATGTTCATCTTCATTTGTATGCACTTTTAATTACTTTGCAGTTTTTAATATTTCGTAGCGATGCACGGCGAAATACAAATCTCACCACACCGACTGTCATCGAGTGTGCGGTCGCGGAGTGGGGAGCGGCGTGAAGTTCGTCGCTCTGTTCGATAATCGACGGTAGCGAATTCGAGATAAATTTGAATATAAAAAACAAACAAAACTCTCTCTCTAATCATTTTTATTTTTTATTTTTTAGAGTTATTTCACCTCCGGACCTTATATTAATCTTCATTTGTATGCATTTGAATTATTTTGCAGCTTGCAATATTTCGTAGTTTTTAATATTTAACGGCGTGAAGCTCGTCGCGCCGTTCGATAATCGATGGTAGCGATTAGCTATAAATTTAAGAATAAAATACAAACAAGTTTGTTTCCAATTATTATTAATTCATTAATTAATTAACTTATTTATTTATTTATTTGTTAATATACGACACGAGCCTTTTTTACCAAGTAGTTACATACAATTGTGCGCATGCGCGCATGTCTGCATGGAGCAACACAGAAAGCAATAGAAGAATTATTTTTATTTATTTTGTACCCAAATTTCATTCGTCCTTCGCCAAAGAAATATCACGTAGACAAAAATACGAATCTTCTCGAGTCAATAGATAAATTTATTTATTGCCAATATTACATACTTAAATGTAAAGTCTAAAATTTCAGAGTAGAAACTTATATTCTATTCGGTCCATCTGTGGCAGCAATGTTGATTGGTGCAGACGTAGTACAGTCTCATTTCTTCCTCGGCGCGTCTGGTCTGCGCCTGGAAGAACACAGCTTCTCTGTGATTGCACTTCGGGCATGGATGATCTTCCGTTCTTGGCAGGGTCGGGTCCGATATCACGTCGGCGACGATGTGTGTCAATTCGCTGTTAAAAAGCATTAAAATTATCGTTGAAGCCACAAATGACTTCGGGCGGAATAATCGTTCGATTTATTAATTTCGATTAAACTTACTCGATCTCGTGCATAATTTTGTTCACGTAAATGCAATTGCTGTCGGCCAATTGTTTGAAGTCGCAATTCCTGCACTGCGAAGCACAATAATAATAATTATCATTATTATATTATGTTAAATCATATATTATATTTTTTGTAGAAGGGTTAATAAAATAAATAAATAATATTATTATATCAAAGCGCATCCAACGTCACAATTTTTTTGATGGCGCATTGTGTACAGACTCTGCAGTCTCTGTTATGATTTATAATGCCCAAGGGCACGACTCTGGACTTTGTTATTGATGCAGATAACGTAGATAACTGCATTGCGGGGACGCCCAAAAATTTAATGACTATGAGGTTACACTTTACTCACCGCGTACATGAGCACTTTATTTTCTTTGTCTTCCTTTGGATACAGCATGTTATTGCACTCCTGACAGAACCGTATTCCCACAAAACCCGGTCCGTCGTTGCGCGAATCGTATCCCGCGATTTTAGACATTTTGCTCTTTCAAGGAGTATCGATCGTCGCGCCGCCGAACACCGCTGCCCGGCGGGGGTGGGCGAGATGGGGTTGAATGCGACTTGCACTCGAGGCAAGTTTCAAGGGAAATTTCAAAAATGTTCTCACATGCATTCCTAAGTACTTCTTCTTAAGATTCTAAAGTCTTCCTTACGATAGATTTTCCAGACTGCGAATGTTATAAATGAATAGTTTCTTTACCCACAAAGTCAATGCAAAGTTCTTCAATTTGCGTGACAATGTGCATACCGGAAACGGAGAAGAGCAGGTGGCTGTGGTTTCAATGGTTTTCAATTTCCGGAGAGCTTTTCAGACACTGTCGTCGATTAACCTCTCTAAGGTCGACCGCTTTAAGGTCGAGCTTCCCGACAATTTAAAGAAATATAACTTATGTTTCCGTAGAAATATAAATTATGAGAATATGTTTGGTTTTTGAAAACACTACTGAAACTCTGCAGCACCGATTTAAATGTCCGTCTCTACACCGGATGTAGGGACGGAAGCGCCACCTATGTAGGCTTTTCGTCGAGCAAGCCGGGCAGGTTCGTCACGCTCCTGTGGACTGAACATTTAGGTTATAAACAACACAAGTCTGGCATTGTTCGATGAGATAACAATAACACCAAAATGAGTTTCTGGGAAATGTTTATGGAAGCGATGAACGACGTTAAATTTGGTTTCATCATCGCCATGTTCGCTGGATACGGATTGTTCAGATTAAGTAAAGGCTCGAAATCCGAAAACTGCTCACGTGACGATTCGTCTATCGCCTCTGACAATAGCATCGTAAGTAAATAAATTATGTGACTGTACATCCTTATTGTAAAAAATGTGTAAATCGTAGTTTGAATGCGATTCGTAGTTCGACACAATTCGAACCGGCTGCACTCGGCTGAATTATAGCTGGTGTATTGTCTAAAAAAAAATTCTGGACTGTGAATTTACACCCATATTCATTGAAAAATTCTTCATTTTTTTTGTCTGCATTCATATTATATAAATTGTGCAAATCTTAGTGTGAATACGAGACGTAATTTGATACAATTTCAACTGGCTGCACTCGGCTGAATTATAGCTGGTGTATTGTCTAAAAAAAAAATTCCGCACTGTGAATTTACACCCATATTCATTGAAAAATTCTTCATTTTTTTTTGTCTACATTCTTATTGTATAAATTGTGCAAATCTTAGTGTGAATACGAGACGTAATTTGATACAATTTCAACTGGCTGCATCAGGCTGAATTATTGCCGGTGTACCGTCCACAAAAAAATAATTCTGGACGGTGCATTTATGCTGATATTGGGTCAAGAATTCTTAATTTTTTTTGCTGTAAATTCTTTTTGTATAAAATGTGTAAATCGTAGTTTGAAGATGTTTTTTTTTTTTTCATAGATAATTCAGGACGATGATGGATCCGGCGGAGACACCAAAATGGTTCTGGTAATCCGGAATGACCTGAAAATGGGCAAAGGAAAAGTCGCAGCCCAGTGTGCGCATGGCGCAGTGGCTGCGTACAAGGCTGCCCTGAAACATCCGAAGTTGTTGAGGGCTTGGGAAAGAGAGGGCCAAAAAAAAATCACATTGAAGGTATACTTTCTATTTGTTTTGACATTGTCATTTGTTGTCATTTGGGTCAAATGAAACAGCTTTAATTTATTGTATTCAGATTGATTTTTTTTTAAGTGCCCGAAAGATCAACCAAATGGTTAAAAGCTTTTTGCATTCATTAAAGTTTCATTAAATTTCAACCGCTGTTATAGACTCTGAGTCAGTCAGCCAATTTAAGAACAGGCTGGACCTGTACATGTGCATATGAAAATTAATTCAGTTAATAAGATGCACAGATTTTATAACTGCTACACTTCCTATTCTGTAAATTGTAATAATAATAATAACATTTATTTACAAACAGGTGGACAGCGACGCGGCTCTGAAGGAGCTTTCGAAGCAGGCGAAAGCAGCCGGTCTGTTAGCGAATATCGTACAAGATGCCGGGCGAACGCAGATTGCCGCTGGATCGAGAACAGTCTGCGCTATCGGACCGGGTCCGTCCAGCGTGATAGATGAAATAACTGGGCATCTAAAACTGTTTTGAATACGTGCCAAAAAAAACAAAACATTATGCGACAAGAATGAACATTGTGTACATAGATCGTACCCGCTGCACCAGCGTCATTTCATACTCGACGAAATTATAAAAAACAGGAAACTTTATTGAAGTGTCAAGTTTTATTTATTCTTCATACTGCAGTGGCAGTTAAAATTCATAAATACGTGATTTACCAAACGTTATCTAAAATTGTTCTCAAAAGATAAATACCGAGTTAAGGTGATGTGACGGACCGCCGCCGGTAACGAAAACTACTCGATGCCGTTTTGAGACCGCTGAGAAAAAAGAAAATTGTCCTTCACTGCGTCTGTCGATTCTCCAGGGAAAGACAATTTTCTTTTTCTTTGTTGGGCTGCGGTCTCGAAACGGCATTCAGTACAATTTTTATTACCGGCCGTATCAATTTTTATTGCCGCTGGATCGCATATACCCGGCGTGACCGGACCGAGTCCATCCAGCGTGATAAATAAAATAAGTGTTAATCTAAAACTGTTTTGAATACGAGCAAAAAAAAAAAGTAAAAAATAAAATTATGGACCAAGAATGAACATTGTGTGCATAAATCTTGCCCGCCGTAACAACCACGATACTCTTTCATAGTCGAGGAAATAAAAAAAGGAAACTTTATTGAAGTATCGAGGTTTATTTATTCTTAATACTGCAATAGCAGTTAAAATTCATAAATACGTGATTTATCAAACGTTATCTAAAATTGTCCACAAAAGAAAAATACCAAGTCCAGTGTACGGACGGATTTTGTTGTTGTTCTTACAGTTACAGTTACTTTGAACACATTTAGATAGGACGGATAACGATGAGTAGATTATAAATGGTGCTATGCGTTCACCAGGGCAAGAGCGACGTCTTTAGTCTACCTAGAGGCGTTCCTCACCAAGGAACATACGAGTAAAAAAATATATAACGCAAGTACCTGGGGGCCCTATATTCCGTAGTAAAATTAATAATAGATACGATATCGCAATAAAAATTATTTTCTCTACAATCGCAAAATTCGTACAATTCTAGAATGAACCATCTATAAAATTGCCACATCTCACATATACATTGTTTACGATTAATACATATAGTACACCATTCGTATGTCCTTTTTAACTTTTTTTCCGAGTATAGAAACGAAGTATCGCCTGCCGAAATACAGGTACTAATTATTTTGCTTGCGATAATACAAAAATGATGACCCCGAAGATATCTGCGTGACATCAAACTTCATCTTTGGCAAGTCTCAAAAATTGTTCGCTTATGGAATTTTATTCTCCAAATGAACTGCCTGGACTTTGTGCGATGCAAAACACAGCCATTATAATTCGATGAAATTTAGTCTCATGCACATATCTTCAGGGTCATCAAAAATGTTATCGATATACGTCGATTTCAAGATACGAAAGAGTTTTTATTTTTATTTTTTTTCGACAAATGATACCACTATTCCGCTATGAACCTTCTTACTTTGCGCTTATAAATTACATTCAATATAAATACCTTCCAGCTTTCGATTTACTCGCTACTTTACACCAACGCATTCAGTCGGGCGTTTGTGTGAAGAATATAATCAAAGAAAAAAAAAACTATACCGGAGGAGGTGGTGCTTTTCGATGAATCTTATTCGAGCTAGTTGCGCTGCACTGCGACTCGGCGATAGATCGACCATCGGCCTCGTCTCTTCGACAGAGCTCCGGTTCGTTCTGCAGCCAATTTTGCGTCTGACTGTTGCCGGTCGAGGACAATTGTCCCTGTTCGCTTTCCGTAACGTTGCCCGCCTCTTCCAAGAGCTTCGAGAGGGACGGCGCGAGACCCAGACCCAAATTTCTCTCGTGATAAACTTCCGATATCGTTGGCGTAAGCTCTCGCGTGAGGCTCGTCAAGGAGGTTGCGAAATTTCGCAAATTATGGGGTATGCCCTCGGTCGTTTGAGCATTTTCCGTCTGATGACTGACGTCCTCGTTGGCGGTTGGATGACGAGGCTTTCGGGGTGTGCTCGTGCCGATCTCCGTTCTGACGCTGAGTCGCTCGAGAACAGTCGCCGGCAGTGGCGGCAAAGGTTGTCGTCGTAAAACAGTCGCGTGACCGGTTTCCCAATCGGTCACGGAACTGCTGGAGCTGGAACCGGGGCGCACCGTTTGATCCGGATACAAGTTTCTTATTCGCGTCTGATGATTCAGGTTCAGGGCGATCGGTGGGCTGGGTGTGAACGCTGCGTCTGATTCGCCTGGGAACATCGCAATCGTTAATTAATTCACAGAAAAAATAATTATGCACTAAATTGTGATGAACGAGGAAGTCATATGCAAGTTACCGTGCACCTTTTTTCGCAGCATTTAAAAATGTTGCGATAAATGTCTACACCTTGTAAAATTGAAACGGTCAAAAGTTAATGTTTACAGTACAAAATAGCTTACTGAAATTTGCATAATTCGCC
Source organism: Ichneumoninae sp. A BG-2022a (assembly GCA_030522665.1). Lineage (NCBI taxonomy): Eukaryota > Metazoa > Arthropoda > Insecta > Hymenoptera > Ichneumonidae > Ichneumoninae sp. A BG-2022a. The sequence goes on from JAPYZC010003878.1 coordinate 9,755, forward strand.
GTTTTGAGACTATTTTCAACTATTTTTTACCGCTGATTACAAATCTGTAACTCGTGTTACTCTTGGCGGAGTATTTGATTCGGAAAATCGTGTCAGGCGTAAATAAAAAAAAATTCCGAGAAATTCATGAATTTCAAAATCTTATAAAATTTAAACGATTCGATCCATTGTCGCCAAATTTAATACCGAAATTTGAACAATATTAGTCCACTCCCGTATCAAATTGCAGTTCGATACCTCTATGGTTATTCGAATTATACCGCTTTTAGGAATTTGTCAAAAGAATCACAATTCATAAAATCTGATCGCTTTGATAGAATTCGGTCAAATTCAATACCAAAGGTATTTGATAATAGAATTATGTTCCTGTGCAGTTTTAGCACAATAGCTCAACATTTACCCAAGCTAGAGCTACCGCACCCTTTTTCCAATAATTTCAAAATTAAATCAATCGTAAAATCAATCTCATGAAAATTGCACTGAGGGAACAGACGTGACCACTCTACTACTGTACCAAATTTCAACTCGCTATCTCAAGCCGTTTCCTGCCAGTCTGTCACACACATATACATATATACATCCGGATGTCAGTTAAATATCGCATTTCTCGACGTTTTAGATTATTTGACGTACTCTGACACTAAATTCTCGATTTTTTTTAACGAAAATATAGCTTCCTCTACCCTAACGGAACTGAGGTGACCATCGGGAGACTTCAACAGACTAATACACAATGTTCAAAATTGTAACTTGCTATTGACTCGTAGATAACCGGTAATTTGGCGTCGTTTTTCTGTAACCCTTGCAACCATCGTTGTATAGTCTATTTATTTGATTTTTATTTGCATGGGGATTACTCGAGTCCATCAAAACAGAGTTGCTTAAAGGTTAAAAGTTTGTACAAATCGATCAGTCTCATTTCAGTATACCCGAAGTCTCGTCATAGTCATTGCAACTCGTGGATGCATGTCTAGTCAACCCTAGTGCGACTGCGGCTACGATGCAACCCCGAATCTGTGCTTGCACCAGTTCCACTAGGGTATAAGGAAGCACAAGCGACGCTTATATAACAGGCGCAAACTGAGTAACATATGATAAGAAGTAACGCACCCCCTCCGTTGGGACACGTCTGTCTGGACATGGGAATGCTGGGAGGTTCGGTGGTCTTGCCGTCGGGTTCACCGCGATGTCTGACATAGCTAGCGAAGGCTCCTCCAAGCTTCGGACGTTCCTGTACAATGGTTTTCTCCTGTTGGGTCGCTGAGGTCAGACTTTCCATTGAGCTGCCGGAGTCCAAGCTCAGGCTCTTCGGTGCTTCTTGCGTATCTGACGAATCCAAAGCAAACATTTACAAATCACACGTAAACAAACACATCTTTTAAGGGGATGCTGGACGGTCCTGTTTTACCGACCGAAATAAGCGATTTCTTAGTTTCGACTTAGCACAGTTAATATGCTACGCATATGCTTTAAATCC